>JAZAVJ010000408.1:0-28277 GCA_037954315.1 Neonectria punicea | reverse complement strand
TAATAAATATAAAACTAAAGTTAAAAGACTAAAAGAGTATATAGTAAAAGCAATTCTTAATAAAAGAATTATAAATAAATAAACTAAGTATCTTATTAAATAGAAAGACTATCCTAAGAGTAATAATTAATAAGAGCTAGCTAAAAACCTTACCTATATATAATACCTCCTAAAGAACTTTTACTAATACTAAAAGCAAGAATTAAAGGATTAATTAAAAGGCTTGCATTAGCTAAGTTATTACCTAAGCCTAAAGTAGATTAATTAATCTTATTAGGAATGCCTATAGACTATATATCCTAGACTATTTACTTCTTATATATATTAAGCGCTCTTAATAAATTATCCGTCTCTTTAAGCCCCTATAAACTATAATGCATAGCCTTACTATACTTAATAGATACCTTTACTTAAGTTTTCTAAATCTATAATAGCCTCCCTATAGCCTTAGCTATTTTAGCTTATAACTTTACTATTTAAGTATAAACCTCTAGAAAAGTATTACTAATATTTTCCTTATTATTCTTAAGCTTTTTTTCTTAAGAAAGTAGCTAATTTACTATAAAAAAATATTAATACTTAGCCTAAGGAAGTAAGAAAGGGTCCTTATAAGAGGAAGCTATATACGCTCTATTATAACTTTATCCCTAATAAACATACTTACTATAATAAGTAGACTTATTAAACATTATATATAACTTCTTATTATAAAAATAATATATATATAGTATATTAATAGGGGAACTATTAAACTTAATATTTATTATAAGAGATAGCTTTTTAATAGTTTTATAAGAATATTATTTCTCTATATAACTTAATATTTTATTAGCAATACGGTTAGGGAGGGATAGGGAAGGATATAGCTTACTAATATAGGTTATAGGCTTAGCCTATTTATATAGTCTTAAGGATAAGAACTAACGGGAGGGGGACATCGTATTATAGCCTAGGTTAGGACTAGGCGGTTATAACCGGTAGAACTATAACGTACCTACTTTTTCCTTCCTATTACACTAGGAGCGCGCTACTATAGATCGTGCCTATAATCCTAGATCGCTATGATCCTAGATTATTACGATCCTACATACCTTATAACCCTATATAGATACCTAAGTATATAACCACACTTATTCAGCATATTAGACAAGAGCCTTAAGCTCTTTAGCTATTAACATACTTAGTTATATTGAATCTACTATTCTACCATTACTAGACCGTAACCTATATTACTCACTATAACGTCCTAATTCACTTAATTATATACCTTACGCCCGGACCTACTCTATACGCCCTTAGGTTAGACCCGACTGTTATATAGTGTGCCTAGTAATTGCCGTAATAGCGATTATTAACCAATCTTTTGCCTAATAGTATAGCGGTCTAGCATAACTATTATAATAAGGTTCTTTATATATGCTTATATTAAGCGTGGATATTTAAGTAACTTTTAGCCTTAAGTTCTAATTATAACCTTAATTATAATTAAAGCTTTATCTCTTAGACTAGATTCTAATCTTTCTAAAGATAATAATATAAAGCTATATAATAACTTTAAGAATATAGTTAATTCTAAGTAAATAATTAATTCTAATAAACTATTAAATTTCCTTATAAAAGATTAAGTAAAATAGATTATAAATTATAATACTATTTTTAGTTATAAGTAATATAACTAAATTTCCTAAGATAAATAACTTAATTAAAGGTATATTTAATATATAATATAGGCTATTCCCTTACTTAATTAGCTAACTATCTCCCTAGCTAAATATCTAGGTAAGAATATCACTTATATAAAAGTTAGGTTAAAATGTCTTAGCCCTAGGCGTTAATAGCTGATCGCCTTATCTAGCAACCCTGCCCCTTCCACATTATCCTTAACTTTAATACGGCTTTGCGACTAGCAAGACTGTTTACTAGAACTATAGGCTAGCTCTAGTTAGCTAGCGCTGGCCCGTGCGGGAAGAAAATGTGGGACTCTCGGGATCGCACCAAGGAAAATGTATTTATCCGGGGGCCAGAATTGAAATTGGAGGGACTGGCAAACTAAATGCTTCATTCGTTCACATTCCTCTTCATCACCCCAAGCTCGTCCAACTTTTACATCGCCATCGCCATCAAAGTCTTTCCAAGTACCTGTCTCTCTTGACTGTCCCATTGCATCACCTCAACCAATCTCTCGCTCATTCGCCAACCGAATGGCGACGCTTCATTTGGGCAGCGCCCACTTTTCAGCGACCCGCCAGAATGCTATCAAGGATGCCAAGGAGATGCAAGCATCCATTGTGCAGGAATGCATCGAGTCCGGAAAAGAGCCACCTCCTTATCTTCTTTTGGAACTTATCGGCAAGGGGAGCTTCGGTCGCGTCTACCAGGCACGTGGCACCAGACCCGATCAACTCGTCGCTGTGAAGATTATCAACATCGAAAACGGGGATGCGCTCGATCCTGGCGCCGATACATTTGGTGATGTTCTCAAGGAAATCGAAACTCTGAAGCTCCTTGGCAGTAGTGGAGCGAAGAATGTCAACACCGTGGTGGACGCCCTTCTCGTTGGCCATACTATGTGGATGGTCACAGAGTATTGCGCTGGCGGGAGTGTTTCGACATTGATGAAGCCAAGAGGGCATTTACATGAACAGTGGATTGTTCCTATCCTGCGCGAAGTTGCCGAAGCTGTTTTCTGGGTCCACAAGCAGGGAATTATCCATCGGGATATCAAGTGCGCAAATGTCTTCATCACCGAAGCCGGTGGCGTACAGCTCGGCGACTTTGGCGTCGCTGGCATCATTCAGACCAAATTCGATAAAAGGAGCACCATCACCGGTTCCTTACATTGGATGGCACCCGAGCTCTTCAATCCTACCGTGAGGTACGGCACCGAGGTTGATATCTGGGCATTTGGGTCGATGGCCTACGAGGTCGCCTCTGGACTACCCCCCAATGCCACTTTCAGAGATATTCCTCAGTTTGGCGCATACCTGAAGAACCATTGTCCTCGCCTCGAAGGTGACCGGTATTCACCAGGATTGAGGGACTTCATCACCCTTTGCATGGTCGAAGATCCTTCTCAGCGTCCTCCTATCGAGGAGCTCCAGCGGCATCCTTACATCTACGATACTGAGATCGACTACCCGACTGTGTCGCTATCCCGACTTGTTCACGCTTACAAGGTCTGGGAAACCCAGGGAGGAAGTCGTGCATCACTCTTCTCTCCAGGCGGGGCGCAACGGGAGCCCACCTCCGACTTGGCTTCGCTTGTTCCTGATGAATGGAATTTCAGTACCCTAGATGGTCTGGGTCAGCTCTCAGTTCCAGATCCACTTCAGTCCGTGTTCGAGGTGTACGACACCAATGTCGATGTTCGGTCCAAGCCATCAAGACCTCATCCACGTCGCCGAAAGCTGCCACCACCAAATATCAAGATGCCTGCGGCCCCGTTGGAGAAGCTCTTCGACCCGAATACCATTTCCAATTATCAGGACAACTCTCGTGCTTTTTACGCCCCTCCAATCGGACTGATGGCATCTGAGCTTCCACTTCGTGAGCACTCAGACAACTCAGACACACAAAATGTTCGAGAATCTCTCATCGATCTGGACGCTGCCCTAGGCGAAGATGTATCTCAATCTGCAGATTTGTCAACCATCAAACCCTCGAGCAGGTTCCTCTCAAGCGAACCGACAAATTCAGATCGCCGTCGGACCTTAGATTGGACCTTTCCAACGGAAGCGTCTGCCTCGGCACAACCCCATTTCCAGCCTCAGTCTGATCCGGCCGGCCGTGACCAGGAACTTACCCTGATTCAAGCTCAGGGAGGCCTAGTTACCGGGGCCCCTCCAGACGAGACGGTATCGGACAGCCGGGCGTCCGCTTTGAGTCTTATCGATCTTGATGCTAGTTTACTCGATGGCTTGCGCGAGACCTCCCGGCCATCCACGGCGAGTTCAGATGCTCCATCTGAGATGTGGCACACACCCTTTGAGCTTGAACGACATGCATCTGGGCCAACATTGCATCCATCAACTGTAAGAGAGCCATCCATTTACATTAATGATGGCGATTTCAGCACTAGCACAGCTATCGATGTGCCAGAGGAGCCAAGCCAGATCATGCTCCACAGCCCTCAGCAAATCAATCAGCAACATCTGCCAAGCAGTGACAACGAGCACGCTCAACTCTCTCGGATTCCAGGGCATAGCAGCAATATCAGACAAGATGGACTTCCAGTGTTGCCATTGCCACCGCTACCAGAACCGCCATCCGCAGGAGTGCTGCAAGGGACCGGATCCAGCGAAGATGTCAAGGATGAGTTATTGCAGCTGATCTCTAGTCTCAAGGATCACTTGGGATTTACAAGTCAGTTTCTGGACACCATACCGTCTCGCAATGGGCACATTGTTAAGAGGGAGCCTTCTCCACAATACGGAATGATTACCGAGGTTCCACGTTGAGCTCAAATATTGTTGATTTCGATGGACTAAAGAGCGAATAGCTTAACTTAAAGCTAGAAGTAAACATGAAATGAATGTATAATGAAGTAAGTCAAGATGCGGATAAACAAACAAGGGCCCTCGGGGGGGCATATAGCGTCCTCCTAACTAGCACTCCCTAGCAATTCCAGAACCCCGAGTTCCGGTCTGACGGTCCCAACATTCCCCCTTCTCAACCCTGAAGCAACGCTCTAGCAACGCAGTACCACAGATGCAGCTAACATAGCAAGTTGAGCTCATCACAACATTAATGACAGCTCCAATGTAAAGGTCTAAAAGGGAAAAGAAGAGAGAGATATTAGCCGTATGTCGATAACTATCGATCCATACCCAGACTCACCACTTCCTAGCGTTAGCATAGTTACCACTGCAGTATTAGTTCTCCATATATTTAGAGCTAGCAACATCCTCCTTCGAACCCTAGTTTCTGCATTTGTTAGAGCAGCGGTCGTCATAAGAAGAGAACTCTTTGGAGTGCCCGCACTTATAGGTAAAGCGGTAAAAGTAGCGTGGACACATGACTAAGTCGTTTTCCAGGTCAATAAATGATGATGGCCCTCAGTTGAAGGCAGAATCTTACTGAAGAAAGGCGACGGCAGGCAAAATGGGTTGTCCTTGTGGTGAAGCGTATGAGAATGTGTAAGGAAGAGTGATGGATAATCCTTTAGAAACGTCGGACAATTGAAGCTCTTTATACCTGGTCAACAGCACTTTCGGAACTCATCTTCTCCACCCATGAAATTGAGGCAATTGCCAACCCCTTGGCACATGCTACAGTTTGCATGCATCACGACAACCAATAACCCAATCAGACGACAACCGGCGCCATCGTTATCGTACTTGGCCCATCCCAACTAGATTCACCAGAGGCGGCAGATTAACAACTGGCTCGCATGTGGTGCCATGCCTATTCGGTGCTGAGAGTTCAAATGGAGTCACCCCGCGGTGCAGCCAATGCTGGTTGTGGCACACACGACAGCAGAAGACACCACGGAATTGTGGTAGGTCGAGGCTGATCATTCGGTCACCTGGCACGCGGACGCGCGATAAACGGTGCAGAGTGAAGCGATGAAAATTGTGAATAGGGGTAATAATGTTCCGCTCAATAAGCCGTGTAGATAGATTGCGACCCTACAAACTATTGCATATCACATCGTACTAAGACTCATCCGCTTCGTCCCTCTATACTTATAACCAGTCTGAAAAGCGTCACCATTCTGCTCGTACTTGCGTTTCCTAGTCCGCCCGCGCTCTGGATCTTGTTCATCCAGGCTAGACACAACCAGCCCGAAATCATCCATCTCCGAAAGCTCCAATGCGCCGCGGTAACCACTGTCGGTATCCGGGGATGCATCCTCGTAGTCTCTAGGCTCATCAAGCGGTTCACTCCAGATCTCCTCATCTTGATCTACATCGCCTGCCGCTCTTGGCCTCTTCGTTGGGCTTTCACTTCTAGATCTTGCAGCGTTGAAGGCCAATTTGCACTTTTCTGGCGCTGTCTTTTCGATCCCATGTTTTCCTAAATGATCGTTCCACACCAGCAGTATCCGGGCTTCTTTGGCCATCAGCAGAAACTCGCGGAAAATAGTCGGAGAGAAGATGGTCCAAGCGAATCGAGCGAACAAACATTCCAATGATGCCGCACGTACTCCATCGTGGACTTCCCGATTGTGCCAAAGTCTCTTAAGTTGCTCACTCTTTGTTGAAAGGAAGACGTGTCCGACGATTAGGGGTACTTGTTGTGGCTTTGGTGCGGTTGTGGAAAGTATAGAAGATGGTGGTTCAGTCTGAGATACTTCATTGCGATCTTGGTGCTGATGACGATTGCGTAGGCTTGCATGTCGAGAGCTATCGACTTGATCGTTGTTTTCATCGTCCTCCTCCTGGATGCGCAAGGCTAGTTCTGTCTCTTCTGAATGGCTGATTTTCGGCACAAAGCACAAGGTTCGCTCATCAAACATTTTGTGGATATCGCGTCGTAGATAAACAGCGTTTGTCGATGCATTGATTGGGTCTGTTGAGAAGGATGGCGCCTGGCCATAACTATAAAAATGTGTTAGTTCAAGCATCAGCAATGGGGCGAACAGATGCATACTCTGCCATGCTATTGCTGTTGAACCATTCGGACTGTAACTTTGGCACGAGATGGGCGCCCTCAATGGCGTGAGCATAGTTAGTGAATATGCAATTTCTCGTAGCGGTCTCGACCTCGCCGCCTTCCAATTGAGCTCTCAATTTTTCCCATAGAGGCGGTAGGTTACCATGAGGGAATCTCCAGTCACGAAAGCGAGGAACGACGGGGTATGGATCAGTCGAATTCGTGGTTGAGGTTGAGGTTGAGGTTGAGGCCGAGGTCGAGGCCGAGGTCGAAGTCGAATGATCGGAGGACGGCGGCAGACAGAAGAAGTAGCATCTCTCTCGAAGAATGCTGTCTTTCGGCGGCTGGACCCGTGTCCTGCCGTCTCTTTCAAGCGAGAAGTAGCCATCCCATCGGTTTCCAGCCAAGATCCCGCACGCCGTATGGACCGTATCGTAATGAATGCCTCCATCGTCAAAAGCGGGCATGGAAATCAGAGCATCGCGACTGAGGGGCTGGGTGTCGCTTGAAATCGGAATTGTTCCATAACCAGGATGAAAGATCCTTACGGTTTTCGTAGTGTGCGTAACCATTCCATCGCCGAATAGACTGAGGTCATCGATGCGCCGGCGCAGATTTAATGGCATTGTGTCGATCTTGTTTGTGGTGGGTTTTGTTTTTTTTATTTCACCCTGTACTGACGTTGCTAGTGGCGACACCCCCACTATAGCGACACGTGACCCCGTTTGTGTCTCACTATGCTCTCACAGCTACCCTACACCACGCGCCTGATAATACGACCACTGATGATAGCACTCTTATGCTGTCGCTCTCATTAGTACGTCGAGTTGTCATTTATTCAAGCCGAATGATTGCCCCAATCCCTTCGCAATCGCAACGTCAATGATTTCTCGCTAATTGGTCTCCATAGCGTAACAACCCTTACCTAGGTGATGGATACAGCAGAACGCAGGGGACCTAACTCTGCTGAACACATCGCTTCTGGTGGCGACGTTGTGCTCGTTGTCGGAGAATGTAGATACTCTTGAGAGCGTACTCTTAGTGCCTCCATTCGGCCTCAAAAGTCTTTGACGCTATGTTCGGTCCCCATTGGAGTGAAGGCCAGGGGATATCCAGTCAATCTCCTCGCGGACGCTCCACTAGTGGAGGACGATGCTGATGTGATGCGCCTAATTTTTTCTAGTATCCATCAGCGCAGTACCGACATCCTAGATGGTCTAACGCCCAAGGAGATTCTTCAAATCGCCGTTAAGGCAGACAAATATAACCCCGAGCCTGTAATGATAAGGTCTGTTCCTCCCTCGCCATGGCGTTGTCGCTTCCGAGTACTATCAGCGTGACGGCGGTGGTCGGTGAAAAGGAGAAGAAAGTGAATCGTCCAATGCCGTCATCACTGAAGTGATGATCATCTATAGTGGAACATACTACCCACTTTCATACATTCTACTCGATGTGTCACGGCCCAGGTTAGGACCAGGCGGTCACCACTGGCAGAACCGTGACGTACCCACTTTTTCTTTCTATCATTAGCCTAACCCACTATGCAGGCTGGCTGAGTATTAGTAGCCCACCCACGACTCTCATTAGTAAGACTTCCAGTCTCACTAATGAGCCCTATAGTAGGACCACTAAGACTACACAATTACTATAGTATATATACCTTTATATAGCATACTAAACCAGAGCCTTAAGCTCTTTAGCTATTAATATACTTAGTTATATTAAATCTACTATTTTACTATTACTAAACTATAATCTATATTACTTATTATAATATTCTAATCTACTTAATTATATACTCTATACTTAGACTTACTTTATATCCTTAGGTTAGACTTAATTTATAATAATTATACTAAACTATTATATTATTAAGTAAAAGATTAGTTAATAATTATTATTATAGTAATTACTAAGTATACTAATTAAGTATTTAAGCTTATTACTATTCCTAATAGATTAGGCTATAATATAATACTCTCCTTTTATAAGGCTTATCCTAAGCTATTAGGTTATTAAACTAGAAGTTTATTTATTTAGTATAGTAGCTAGCTAACTCTTAAGGAGACTCTATATAGCCTAAGTATATATATTTAACTAGGTAACCTTATAAGCAGTCTAGAATAAGCTTCCGTAAGTATATATATATAACCTAGGAATTAAACCTAAGACTACTTACCTATAGTAATTATTATATAATAGGTATACTAAATTACTATACTATTAGGTAAAAGATTAGTTAATAATTACTATTATAGTAATTATTAAGTATACTAACTTAGTATTTAAGCTTATTATTATTCTTAATAGATTAAGCTATAATATAACTATTATATTATTAATTAAAAGTATAAGGTTATTATTAAGATAAGGGTTAATAACTTACTTTAAGCTAAGTAGCTAGGATACTAAGATATATTATTTATTAAGAAAGTAATAAACTATACTAAGAATAGTATATTAATTTCATAAGGTTTAAGTATTAAATATTAAATATACTATTAATTATACTATTAATAAATCTTTTTAAAGCTAGCTATAAAAAGTATTAAATTTAGTTATTAACTAGTTCTTAATAATCTAATAATATTATAGTATTATAATAGTTAGATCTAACCTAGGAGCATAGGGTAGGTCTAAGTGTAAAGTATATAATTAAGAGGATTAGAATATTATTAGGAGTAATATAGGTTACGGTCTAGTAATAGTAGAATAGTAGATTTAATATAACTAAGTATATTAATAGTTAGGGAGCTTAGGGCTCTTATTTAGTATGCTAAGCGAGTGTGTTTATATACTTTATAGTATTTTATTAGATTATAGTTTAGAATTATAATCTATAATAGATTATAGTTAAGAATTATAATCTACTTATAATTAGTAAGAAATTAGTAGGGGCTAGTATAATATATATACACTATATAACTAGGGTTAACCTAGGCTATAATAAGTATTACTTACCTAATAATATTTATAAAGATTAAAATAAGATACTAAAGGAGTTATATTTAACTATATTAAGTAGTATATTTACCTTTATAATTTAGTATAAAAGTTATTACTTAAAGTTAATAGTAGTAGCTTTTATAAGGGCTTTCTTTAAGGGCTAGAGGTTAGTATATAATAATACTATATATTATAATACTAGTAAGCTTTTAGAGCTATTATTATTATTAATTAATAATTAAGTATTAGGGCTAATATAGTATTCCTTCTTTAAATACTTTATTAGTAATAAAGTTATAATTACTTTAAATAGCTCTAACTTAGCTATTTTCTTCATATTATATAAATAGTATACTTAAAAAGGATTCTTAGTTTTATTATTAATAACCTTTATAAGTAAGAAATTATAGCTATAGATAAAAGATCTCTTTAGTATATATTAGTAAAGCTAGCTTATTAGTATAAAGAATTACTATATAATATATATTTAAGAGAGTTTAGAAAGAGTTTTTAACTATTAAATTACTTTATATAAGTTAATCTAAGCTTAGATAGTTAGTTCTCTTTATTATATTAAAGAACTAATAGAAATAGAAATAAAAAGAGATAAAGGTTAGATAAATAAGGTATCTAATATAATAAAAATAATAATATAAAAGAAAGGTTAAAAATATATTTAAGATTATAATTAATATAATAGTTATATTAAAATACTATACTATTAAGCAAAAGATTAATTAATAATCACTATTAGAATAATTACTAAGTATACTAACTAAGTATTTAAGCTTATTACTATTCTTAATAGACTAAGCTATAATATAATACTCCCTTCTTATAAGGCTTATCCTAAGCTATTAAGTTATTAGGCTAGAAGTTTATTTATTTAGTATAGTAGCTAGCTAACCCTTAAGAAAGTCCTATATAGCCTAAGTATATATATTCAATTACGTAACCTTATAAGCAGTCTAGAATAAGCTTCTATAGGTATATATATATAACCTAGGAATTAAACCTAAGACTACTTACTTATAATAATTATTATATAATAGTTATATTAGCCTACTATACTATTAGGTAAAAGAGTAGTTAATAATCGCTATTATAGTAATTACTAAGCATACTAATTAAGTATCTAAGCTTATTACTATTCTTAATAAACTAAGCTATAATAATTAAGGTATAAAAGTCTCTAATCTTTAACTAGCTAAAAAAGTAATAAATAGTAAGGTTAGGTAAATATTTCCTAGAAAATACTTAAAAATTAATCCCTTACCTACCCTATAGTATATAACTAATTAAGAATCTATAGATTTAAATAATTTATAAATCTAAAATATTTTTACTTAATTTAATAAGTCTAAGAATTCTTATATTTAAATTAATATAGTAAGGGTCTTTAGATAGTTAGGCTAATAAGTTACTAATAAGGATTTAATAGGAATAAAATAAATAGTTAAAAGAGGGATAGGATAAGAATTAGGAAGAAGGATTATTAGTATTATTATTATAATTATTATTAGTTTAAAGAGAGATTAGAGAGATTTTTATTTTACTTATAAAGAGATTCTTCCCTTCTTATAGAGAGATAAAAGAAAGAAAACTCTTTAAGTTTAAAGCTTAAGTCTTTTACCTTTATTTATAAGAGAATTTAATATCCTTCTTTTCTAATTATAATACGAATTACTATCTACCCTTTATTCCTTATATACTAATTATTAAGCTAACGGTAGGCTTCTTAATGCTTTACTAATATTCTTTTCTTACTATTAACCTAATAATTATTCTTATAAGATACTTTCCTACTAATAGGTACTAAATATAAGATTACTATAGTATATATACGTAATCTAGTATAGCTTTAGGCTAACTAATAAAGATACTTATAAAATACTTTACTATATACCTTCTTAAGGGACTATTATTAATTTAGGGTATTATTTCTAGTCTCTTTTCGCTACTAAGTTTAGAGGTTATAGTAGGGTAGTAAATTAATTAATTTAGCTTAATAAGTAAGGTTAATTAATGCATTTCTAAGCTATTACTACTAGACTTAAGAAAAGTAGAAAGATAATAAGAAATAAGAGATAGAGGGAATTAAGACCTCCCTAAAAAGACCCTAAACCTAAGGACCCTAAAGGATTATAAAAAATCAAACTAGTAAAATTAGTAATATATAGCTTAACTAAGACTATTATAAGAAGTAAGATAAGAATAAATACCTAAACTCTAAACTATACTATCTACTACTATACTTATTCCTCTACCCTAATAGCTCTAAGAAAAAATAGAGCACGCTTAAACTTAGAAGCATCTTATAGTATATATAATAGTCAGGTCTAACCTAAGGGCGTATAGGGTAGGTCTAGGCGTAAGGTATATAATCGAGTGGATCAGGACGTCGTAATAAGCAATGTAGGTCACGGTCTAGTAATAGTAGAATAGTAAATTCAATATAACTAAGTGTATTAATAGCTAAAGAGCTTAAGGCCCTTATCTAAGGTGCTGAATGAGTGTGGTTATATACTTAGGTGTCTTCGTAGGGTTATGAGGCGCGTAGGATCGTAACGGTCTAGGATCGTGATGATCTAGGATTGTAAGCACGATCCGTAGCGGCGCGCTCCCAGTATAATAAGAAGGAAAAGTAGGCATATCACGGTTCTGCCGGTTATAACCGCCTAGTCCTAACCCAGGCCATAATACAATGTCCCCCTCCTATTAGTTCTTATCCTCAAGACCGTATAAATAGGCTAAGCCTATAACCCGCGTTAGTAAGCTGTATCCTTCCTTATCCCCCTTGTCCGTGCTGCTAATGAAATGTTAAGTTACGTAGGGAAACGATATTCTCGTAAAACTATCGAAAAATTATCCTTTACGGCGAATATTAAGTTCGATAGTTCCTCTACCGATATGCTATATATATACTATTTTTATAATAAGAAACCGTGCGTAATGTCCAATAAGTCTACTCGTTATAGTGAGTGTATTTATTAGGGATGAAATTATAATAGGATATATATAGCTTCCTCTCATAAGGACCCTTTCTTACTTCCTTAAGCTAGGTATTAATATTTTTTATAGTGAATTAGCTACTTTCCTAAGAAAAGAAGCTTAAGAGTAATAAGGAAAACGCTAGTGATACTCTTCTAGAGGTTTATGCTTAAATGGTAAAGTTATAAGCTAAAATGGCTAAGGCTATAGGGAGGTTATTATAGATTTAGAAAACTTAAGTAAAGATATCTACTAAGCGTAGTAAGGCTATATATTATAGTTTGCAGGGGCTTAAAGAGGAGGATAATTTGCTAAGGGCGCTTAATATATATAAGGAGTAGGTAGTCTAAGATATTTAGTCTATAGGCATTCCTAATAAGATTAACTAGTCTGCCCTAGGTCTAGGTAATAACCTAGTTAATACGAGCCCTTTAATTAATTTTTTAATTCTTGCTTTTAGTGCTAGTAAAAGTTCTTTAGGAGGTATTATATATAGGTAAGGTATTTAGCTGGTTCCTATTAGTTATCGCTCTTAGGGTAGTCTTTCTACTTAATAAGGTACTTAGTTTATTTATTTATAACTCTTTTATTAAGAATTGCTTTTACTATATACTCTTCTAGTCCTTTAACCTTAGTTTTATGTTTATTACTAGTCTTAGTATAAACTGTATCTTTTACTATCTTAAGGAGTAAGATATAGAAAACTAGGTGAAGTCTGACTTTTAGTGATAAGTCTAACTAGTAATTATTTTCTAAGATTTTTTTAATAATTTTATAAGGTCTAATAAATTTATAGTCTAGTTTTTTATTTTATCGTTTTGTTTTAATATTTTTTATTATAAGATAAACTATATTTCTTTCCTAAAAGGATAGTCTCTTTATCCTTTTTAGGTTATAGTATTTTTTTATCTAGTTTCTAACGAATTTAAGTTTAGTTTTTATTTCTTTATATAGGTTTTTTAATTTTTCTAATGTAAGGATAGCTTTAGGGATAGCTAATCTACCTTAGTTTACTCTATAGGCATTAGGGGTAAAGCTAAAGTTAGTATATATTAGGGTAAGTTTCGTGCTTTTATAGGTAGAGGTATTATAGCTTAGCTATATAGTTAGGAGCTTCTTAACCTAATTATTTTATTTATAGTTAATATAGTATTATAGGTACTATTCTAGTACTTAGTTTATCTATTCTATCTAACTATTAGTCTATAGTTAGAAAGCTATAAAGAGTTAGTAGTTTAATCCTATATAGTCTATTAAACTTTACTAAAACTTTAAAGCAAATAGGGGTCCCTAATTAGAGAGAATCTCTATAGGAAGTCTATAAATACTAATAATATTTCGTAAGAAGATATAGGTAAACTACTCTATATCTATTAATTCTTAGTATAGTATAAAATAGGAAAATTTCGTAAGTCTATTTATAATAATAAGAATACTATCATAAAGGGTTCCGGTTGCGAGGTCCTTTAATAGGGGTAGTTTTATAATAAAATCTATAGTAATAGAGTCCTATGGTTGCTTAGCAATTAGTAGGGGTTATAGTTCTTTATATAGCTTATAGTATTAAGCCTTAGTTTTTGTATAGAGGTTATATTAATTCGTAACTTTTTTAATAATGTTTTTTATATTAGGAAATTAGTATATTATTCTAACTTATTCTAGGGTTTTATTAACTCCCTAATGTCTATATAAGGGATGTTTATATATTTCCTATATAAGTTAGTATTATAATTCTCTAGGAACTTATAGTTTATCTATTTTTTTATCTAAAGATAGTTTATTATTATACTATTATATCCTATTATAGAGTTTATTAGTATTTATAATAATATAGGTATTTCCTAGGGTTTGCTTTTTTTATTTAGTAGCGATTATAGCGCTAGTAACTTAATCCTAATTATAATCTTATTCTAAGTATTTTAAGCATTCTAGGCAATTATTAATTATATACTAAAGTGCTTTCTAGAGTCTATATATATTATAGGTTCTAGCAATAAGCTAGCATAGTGTATTAGTGCTTCTATTATAGGGTCCTACTTTATATAGTTCTTATACTATCTAGTACTAGTAATAGTAGGGGATAATAATATATCCATCCTAATACCTAATTTCTCTAGTATATCCATAAGCCTAATCTATAAAGTCCTATGCAGGGCTATCCCTACGGATTAAGGCTAGGTATTTAGGTTAGGGTTGTATCTTTTATATAGCTATAATATACTTCTACTTAAGGTATCCTTTAGTATTAAAACTAAGGATTTATTCATTTATCTTAGGTTTATTAGTATTAAAGTTATTTCATTAACTAATAGCATTAGCTTATCCATTTTCTAATCCTTTCCTATAGATAATTATATAGTTAAATTCTAAGAGGTATTTAGTATATTATAATTATTATCTACTAAGTTCTTATATAGTTATAAAGTATAAGATATTCTTATAGTCTATATAGACCTTAATCTTACGCTTATTTCCTAGGAGGTAGTATTAAAATTCCTTAAATAAGTTAATAATTATAAGGAATTCTTTATTATAGATAGGGTAATTAAGTTTAGCGCTATACATTTTATAAGAGAAGAAAGCAATAGGGTATAGCAGTTCGTTATTATCCCTTTATCTAATCTAAGTGCCTTATATAAAGTCTAATATATCTATCTTAAGTTCGATTTCTCATTTAGGGTTAAAGGTTACTAATACTAGCTCGCTTAGGATAAGTTTCTTAATATTATTGAATGCTTTTGTTATAGTAGCGTCTATCTAGAATTCTACTCCTTTCTTAGTAAGTTTAGTAAGTAGTATAGTATAGCCACTAAAGTTTTTAATAAATCTTTAGTAGTAGTTAGTAAATCTAAGGAAGGCTTATACTTCCTTAATATTCTTTAGTTTTTTCTACTTACTAATTATAGCGATTTTTTTTAGATCTATCCTAATCTTATTATATAAGATAATATATCTAAGGAACTTTACTTCTAAAGTATAGAAGTTACTTTTCTCTAGTTTAATTAGTAGGTTTACATCTTAAAGCGCTTATAATACCTTATAGATATATTCTATATATTCTTCTTCTAAGTTAGAGAAGATTAAGATATTATCTAGATAGTATATAATAAATATATCTAGATACTCTTATAGCACATTATTAATTATTCATTAAAATATAGCTAGTATATTCATAAGTCTAAAGGGTATAATAAGATATTCATAAAGTCTAAACTTAGTTTAAAAGGCAGTTTTCTATTTATATCCTTTCTTAATACAGATAAGATTATACGCTCCCCTTAGATCTAGTGCTATAAATACCTTCTTACTATAGAGTTAGTCCTTAAGCTCTATAATAAGGGGTAATAGGGTTCGATCTTTAAGTGTAATATCGTTTAATCTTCTATAATCTATAATAAGTTAGAGCTTACTATTCTTTTTAGGAATAAATATAACTAGATATCTAGCTAATAACTTAGAAATCCTAATATATCCTTTCTATAGTATATCTTCGATGTATTCTTTTAGTGTATTAAGTTGCTTTTCGTTAAGGTTAAATATTTTATAAAACATAAGCAATATTCTATCTTTTAGTATAATTTTATAATCCTATTAACTAAATTTAGGTAGTCCTATCTTAAGTTCTTTCTTAAAGAGCTTTTTATAGATATAGTACTACGTTAGTATATTCTTAAGCCTTTCTTCTTTAGGCGTTTTCTTATATTTCTTAAGGTCTTTATTTATTTATATAAACTATTATTAAAGGTATCTAATTATGCGTTTAAGCTATGTTTTCTTGCCTTTCTAGTGCTTATATTATGTTCCCTTTAGGGGTGCTAAGGTATCTATCGTATCCTTAGGTATATCCTCGCTCTTTATCTCTTTAGGAGTTAAGGTTTAAGATCTCCTTTTATCTATTAAGTTATTTTTATTATTACTATAGAGTACTTTATTAGGGTTAACTAGTACCTAGCTAGTTCTCTAGTTAATATATAGGTTAAATTTCTTTAGCTATAGGTACCTTAAAATAATATTATATTAGGATATTAGTAGAATATTAAGGGTAATACCTTAATTTCGTCTATTAATAAGAACCTTTAAGTGATTAATTTATTATATTACCTATTCTTAATTATAAGAAAATATATCTCCTTCGAGATTATATACTATATATAGATCTAATTTATCTTTCTATAGTAGCCTTAACCTATTAACTACTCTAGGGTTAATATACAAGGTTTTAGCTCTACTATCTACTAATGTAGTAAGCTATTCGTCCCTAACTTATACTTATAGCTTAAGTATCGTTCGTTTTATTACTAATTTTATTATATATAGAGCTTTTCGTAGGGGTTGCTTATCCTCCCTTATATCACTTGCCTATCGCTCTCCTATAGGTAGCGTTGCTTGTTTTTTATGTCTTTATTATGCGTACTATCCCTAGCGTTATGCTATTCTTTAACCTTAGCCTAGATATATACTCTACATTCTTAGTGCGCATAATTCTTTAGGTCTAATAGCCCTTTTATATATAACTTAGGGTAGTATTTATCTCATACCTCTAGTCGTATGACTTAGTACTATAGTGTTAGTTCGACTAAAATATAGTCTTGTGTTTCCTATTCTAAGTAGGGGTTATTAAGGACTAGCCTAGGGATCTTAGTAGGATAATAGTTATTCTTAGCTTTCTTACCTTTATAAGTTTTGCATTAGTAGTAGTAATAAGATATCTATAATAGTTTATTATATCTTAGTACCGTATAGTATAGTCTTAGATCATTACTATTTTTAAGTTATAGGATAACTAGGTTAGTCTTAGCTATCCTTCTTAGCTTAGCTTTAATATATACTAGCTTATTCTCGCGGGTGTCTTCTCGTTCATAGATAAGCTATTAGTATATTTCTTCTTCTATTTTCTAGACTAGCATACTATTCTCATCGTATATATATGTTTTCCACTATAGTTTTTCGATAGTCAGTATAATAGCTTATTTCCATTATGTTTCTTGTTTTTCTGCCTTATCTTCTAATAATGTATTATTAACGCTAGTTGTTTCATAGTTATCGCGGTCGTCGCTTAGGTATCCTTCTTTAGGTGCCTGAATGTTATTATTTCTAACTAATAGCCCGAGCTATTATGCTCGTCTGGCTTTATATCCTGCGTTAAGGCTAGGAATGTTCTTTCATTGTGTGTAAAACTAGCATTAGATGCGGTTATCTTCTTCCTATTGTGGAGAGAGTTACGCGCCTAGTTCTTTATCCTAAAGTCTTAGGGTTTCTAGTTAAGGTTATCGATCTAGGATTTCTACTTTAACTATAGATTGTCTATAGGGTTCTCCCTTCCTAACCATTGCGATAGTCTTCCTGGTTATATCTTCCCGAGGTCTTCCTTCTAGGACTGGTTTCCAGGGCCTAAATATTCCCCTTATTATACCCTTATCCTATCGGCAGTTATCTTATATACTATACTAAGGTTTCTCTATATAGATGCTATCTTCCGCAGTCTTATACTATTAAGTGCTTAGTAGTAGTCTAATAGTAGGACTACTAGTGCCTATTATCTTATAGGCTCCTCTAGTTATGGCTACTATTTTCGTGCGGATAGCAGTCTATAAGGTATTATACTAATAGTTAGTAGATCGGACGTTCTTACCTTTAGGTATAGGTTTATGTTTCTATCCAGTCTTAGGCTTCTAATACTTACTTTCGAAATGCCTAAACCTTCTATAGTTCTAACACTTCACTTATGAGTAATCTTATTATATGGCTCTAAGTTCTATAGGGCTGGACTAAGTTCTATAAGAGGTGTTTTTTCCTTTTCCTCCTTTATTTCGAGAGTTATAGCGGTTATTGTGATTATCTAGGTAATAGGGGTTATAAGGGGTATCTCTACCCTTTCCCTTAGTAGCTGCTTTTTCTTTATGTCTTTTATACTATTATTTATCGATTTTTATAGCTATAGTAATAAAGTCCGTAAGGGTATTAGATTAGTTAGCTTTATATAGCTTATTCTTAACTTCCTCCTTAAGTCCTTTATAGAAAATTTCTATAAGGATGTTATTATCCTATTCGAGGTATGAAGAGATTTATCTAAACGTAATAGTATAGGCAGCGGTAGACTGAGTTTATCTAACTTTGTAGATATTAGTAGCTACCTACCATTCCTTATTAACCATTCTAAAGTTATCTTTAAGTACTATTTCGAAATTATCCCATTCTAAGAAGATATTCGTAGTGTCTTAATCGTGTATGTCTTCTTCGTTCTTAAGGAAGTCCCGTATAATTAGTTCGAACCATATTGCGGCGTTTCCTTTAAGATGTCCGCTAGCGAACAAGGCCTATGTTTCTCCTATAGCGAGTTTAGTTAGGAAGAATTAAAAGTATGCCTTCATCCTAGTAAGGAAGGGCATAATATCCTTTGATTCTCTATTAAATGGCTTAGGGAGAGGGGGCTTAATACTTTCCCCTAGGTCCTTAGCTTCTCTAGGCCGTTCTACTATAGATAAGGTGGCTAGGGTAGCAGATACACTGCGTACCTACTCCCATAGTCTATTGATAAGGGTGCGGAGCTATACTATCTTAGCAACTATCTCGGCCGCGCTTAGAGGCATGGTATACGCTAGTAGTGCAGATATGTTCGATAGTAGGTATTGCTTAGGTCGATATAGTAATACACTAAATAAGACCTATTAACATATAACGGTTAGGTCTAACCTAAGGGCGTATAGGGTAGGTCCGGGCGTGAGGTATATAATTGAGTGGATTAGGATATTATAGTAAGCAATATAGGTCACGGTCTAGTAATAGTAGAATAGTAGATTTAATATAACTAAGTGTATTAATAGCTAAAGAGCTTAAGGCCTTTATCTAAGGTGCTGAATAAGTATGGTTATATACTTAGGTATCTTCGTAGGGTCATAAGGCGCGTAGGATCGTGACGGTCTAGGATCGTGACGATCTAGGATCGTAGGCATGATCTATGGCGGCGCGCTCCTAGTGTAATAGGAAGGAAAAGTAGGCACGTTATGGTTCTGCCGGTTATGACTGCCTAGTCCCAACCCGGGCCGTGATAGTATAATATTACTAGATTTCTATAACTATAGGAACTTATTATAAGTAAAGGAATGCTATTTAACCTTATTAAGTAATTAGTAAAGTGAGAATATATATTAGCTTAGATAATAGGAAGGTATTATTAGAATAATTATTATATAGTTTCTTATAAGGGATTAGTACCTAGCTACTCTAGCTTTAGTAACCCTTAGTATTATAAGAAGTTAGGAACTAAGGAAAGGTAGGGTAAGGAAGGGTTTACTTAAAAGAGAAAGGAAAAGAAGAAACTAAGAGATAGAGGAGAGTAATAATAATAAGAATAACTTTAATAACTTTAATAGCTAATAATAATAAAAAGAGCTAAGATTAAGAGTTTTAACCTTTACTAAGAGATTTATAGAGATATTTATATAAAGACTATAACTAATCTAAGTTTTATCTAGTATTTCTATTTATTTTTTATTTATTTTATTCTTTAATTATACTATTATTCCCCTAAGAAAGATAGTATTATAATTAAGACTTTATTTCTATATAGTTAGTAAAGGCTATATCTAAAGGAAAGAATTACTCTCTAATAAGTAAGAATTCTAAAGGCTATAATTATAATTTTATTACTATTACTAAAGTAAAAAGAAGGAAGAGAAAGAGGAAGGTATCCTATTTAATACTTATAAAGGTAGTACCTTAGAAACTGAATTAATTTAACATATATATAAAGTCTTAGTTAGTACTTACTATACTCTTAATTAAGGACCTTTTACTAATCTAGATACTAACTAAACCTAACCCTAAGACTAATAAGATAAGCTTAAAGCTTCTAGACCTAATAGAGAAAGGGAAGATAAGTAAAGAACCTAAAGCTCTCATCCTAATCTATATATTTAACTATATCTTTAAGGGGACTAATATCTCTAGCTACCTAAGAATGTTTAAGAACTATATTAAGAGATAAGTCTACTTAGATAAAAAGAAAGCTTAGCTAATACTATACTTTATCTATAAAAATATTAGGATAAAGGTCCTAAAGGCTACTAAATATAGTACCTAGGAATAGATTAAAGCAAAGCTTCTTAAAGACTTTAAGGATAGTAATAAGGAATAATAGATTCAATCCCTTTAAAAGGTCCTTAAGATAAATACCTAGTCTATAAAGAATATAATAAATAAGGAGATCCTTACTTAGCTTAAAACCTATAGGGAGCTGTATAATACTATTAATAATAATAGGAAATTTAAGGAAGGAAATTCTTATACTATCTTCTATACTCTATCTTATAAGGTTATTATTTAGGTATATTAATAAAAGAATATCCCAGTTTAAACCTTATAATCTAAGCTATATAATACTATAGTTAATCTTATTATAAGCTTACTAGAGTAGGATTAATCTTTTAAAGACCTAATTAAGGAGCCTTAAGAGAGAGAATTTGGTCTAGGGAAAAGGCCTTAAGAAATAGATATAGAATAGTAAAACCTACCTCTAAGCAAGCTAGCTATAGATACTATAATCGATTCCCTAACCTAAATAGTCTAGAACTTAAGTATTAATACTATAAAGAAATATAAAAGTATAGAAGTATATTTTATTACTATACTCTAAGGAAGTCTTAATAAGTAAAGGCTTTTTAACCCTCTTATTAATAACTATCTATTAATTATAACTATTCTAAGTATATTAAATATTATAGGATAGATAGCTAGAATATTCTTATTAATACTAGCTATAGATAGAGATAGCTAAAGTATTTCTATTATAGAACTTTAGGTTATTTCCTAAGCTAATACTATAAATTATAAAGGGATAGAGAAGCTAGCTATTATAACTTTAACTCTAAAGTAAGTATAGCTTAGGTAGGATAAAGAGAAGCTATTCTTTATCTAAAGCTAGTCTAGAAAATAAAACTCCTTAGAAGAGTTAAGAAGCTTACTATTATATAGATAAGGAAGTTCCTAAAGTTACTAGCTATAGGTTTTCTTAATAGAATAATATTAAGGTCTACTATTTATAACTAGAACCCTAGCTAAGAAGAGTATAATCTTATAACTAACTTTATAAAGAAGAATTAAGATACTATTTATAAAGATATAATTATTAATAGGGTTAGTAAAAGAACTAAGCTTTAAGAAAAGAATCTTATTAATAGGATAATTAAGTTAAATATTATCCTAATTAATAAAGAAAGCTTTAAGGAACTAAAGGATATCTTAAATAATAATATTACCTTTAATATAATAGCTAGTAAGAGGCTAAGAGTAAATAATAAAGTTAAAGAAGTTAAATAAAGCTATCTTATCCTAATAATAACTCTAAGAATTCTTAAGTAAATAAACCTAGAAGATTAGAAAATAGCTAAGGCTATTATAAGAAGGGGACTTAATAAAAACTCTTACTTAACTATAAAGCTTAAGAATAAGACTACTTTAAAGTAAAGAGTCTTAACTATAAAAATTAGAGTTACCCTTCCCTAGATTATTATAAATAATCTAGAATTTAAAAGATTTATAGCTAGAGAGCTATTTAACCTTACTAATAGAATTATAAAGACTATTTAGATAAACCCTAACCCTTCCTATCAGATAAAATAAGTAGGGGAGGTTAAAATAAATAATATTATAAAACGGACTAATCTAAGCTTCTTAAATACTTATTTTAATAAATTATCTTAATACTATAGGGTTAGTACTATTATTATTAATTTAAAAGAATTACTATTAGAATCTTATAATAATTCTTATCTTACTTTAGAAGACTACTTAGTAATAAACTATAACTTAATAAAGAAGATATTCTATAGGAAGAAAGTGAAGAGACTAGATCTAAAAGTATTTTATAAAATAGTTATATAAGTTAATCTAGCTATAATCTAACTCTTAGACTTAAGAATAATCTTACTATACTAAGATCTCTTAAAGCTATAAATAAGACTTAGGAATTTAGATAGTTATACTTAGGAAGCTATTATTAATACTAAAGCTAAAGAGTATATTATATTAAATAATATTATTAAGATTAGTAAGCTTAATATTAAGCTTGTTAAAGCTAGGATTACTTCCTTCTTAAAAGACTATATTATAATAGTAAAAGTAATTAAGATTAGAATGTACTTAAGTAATATCTTTATTAACTAAATAATATATATAGCTTTATATAATATACTATAAACATTCTATAGTTTCCCTTACTATACCTTAGTTATATACTTAATATTAATTCTAATATAAATAACATTCTCTATAGACTTTCTTTACTTTCTTTCTACTCTTATATTATTATTATATTATATATAATAGGTATACTAAGCGAAATAAAGGGTATTAAGATTATAGACTATTCCTCTCCTCTCCTAAATAAAAATCTTTCACTATAAAACTTATACTTACTATAAGCTAAGCTTAGTATAGAAATAACTTATAATTAATTTAAAGACCTTATTATTAAGACTAAACTTAAACTTAAAGTAATTATCCTAAAAGCTACTTTCTTTATAGTTTAGAAAGTAATAATAGTCCTAGCTAATACTAATATAAGCTATACTTAAAGTATAAATAGTAAGATCCTAATCTTATTACTCTTTATAGAAATAATTATATTTACTATTAAAAGAGTAGTATTAACTACCTTAAAGAACCTACTTAATAAGATTCTAATATAGGCTTAAGTTATTTATAATAAGAGGGTACCTTAGCTCTTTATAGTATTATATTTAAGGCTAATCCCTTTTTGCTTTAGTAGGGAGATTATTATTAGATTATTAAGTATAGCCCTTAGTATTAAGTCTTATATACTTTTTAATATAGTATTAGCTATTAATTATACTTTCTTAAAGGGCTTTCCCTTACTTATAATAGCCTTATATTACCTTCTTAATAAGAATATTATAATTCTTTTCTATAGGTTTATTATAAATCTCTTAAAGGATAATACTTAGATCCTTACTATCTTTAGTTTAAGTATATATTAAGTCCTAAAGTAGTTTATAGTAATTACTAAAAGGGTTTTAACTAACTATATAAAGAGCTTACTTAAGAATATTACTATAAATATCTAATATATAAATAGTATTAAGGTATATACTATTAAACTACTATAAAGCTACTATATAGCTAGGCCTTACTAATTACTAGTTATATTATTAACTAAACTAACTAATATAAATAAGCTTTATAACTAAAGTATAATTATAATTATAGAAGTTTATTAAACTAAACCCTATTTAAGGAGTATTTAATCTAAGTAATACTTTAAGTACTTTTACTTTAAATATATTATATAATATTACTAAGAATAAGCTAAGTATAGCTATTATAAGGGAGCTTATTATATAAAGGATATAGTTTATCTTACCTTTATTAATAAGATCCCCTTAGTATATTATAACTATAATTAGCTATATTTAGTATAGTTCTATATATACTATATTATATAAAAGGAGTAATAGTAAGTAAGGGATACCTATTTAAAAAGATCTATACAATTTAGTATTCTAGATAAGTAATATAAGTATATAGTATACTTACTATAGGATATAATAGTAAGCATACTAATACTAATAATATTAACTATACTAATTTACTCTATATATAAGAGACCTAGGTACCCTTTAAAGTAGCCTTAGGCTAGGATAGATATACTAGCTTTACTAGCTTTAGTAGTAATTAGTCTAATAGATTAATTAAGAAAGTAATTACTTATAAAAGTAAAAGAAAGTATATTACTAAGTACTAAGAAGGATAATTAAGAAGATAAGGATTAAGAATAGTAAAGGTAACTTAAACCTATCTTAGGATTAAAAACATTTTATAATACTATTTAGACTAAACCTTATAAGGAAATTCTAAATATAATTATATAATTAGCTTTTATAATAAAGTAGACTTACTTATAACTTATATTATTATATATATATACTAAGCCTAACTTACTTTTCTTTTAGGTAAAAATAGTAAAGGGCTTTTATCTTATAAGTTATAAATTAGGTTTTTCCCTTTACTCTATATTAATCTAAGCTTAGAAGAAGGATTAGATAGCTAGTAGCTATAGTAGTATATAAGAAATAATAATAATAATATATAGCCCTAACCTTTATAGTATTAATCCTATTTATTTTAGGAATACTCTTTATTAAGAATATAAAGATTACCTTTAATTATAAGACTTTTCTAAGTAAAATATTAATTTACTATTAATTAGGACATATTAAGATTATATCCCTAGTTATAATTAGAATTAAATAGGAACTCTTATTTATTACTTAAGAGGTATTAGGAAAGATTAAGTAAATAAGAAAGTACCCTCTTAACTAAAAAGAATAGATATTTATAATTTAAAGAAAGATAATATTAAGTATCTTATTAGAAGTATTAATAAAAAGATAGCTAGGAAAGTCTTTAAGATTATTCTTAAGGACTAGATAAAAAATAGTAATCTAATAATAGCTAAGGCTACTATAATATAATAACTAATTTTAGATATTAATTATAAGAATATAATAGTTTAGGTTAATATAATATAAAAGGAAAAGGCTAATAAGATTCTACTAAGGGATAATATCCCTTCTAATAGATCTATACCTAAAGGAGACCTATTCTAGAGGGATAAAAGATAAAAAGAAATTAAAAGAGACTTAAAGTAAGATTTACCCTATTCTAACTATATTATACCTAAGTTCTTAAAGATTAAGAAAGGTTCTAAGCTCTTTAAAAAGAGGCTAGAAGATATTATAGACTAAATAAGAAATACCCTTTAAGATAAAGAGAGGGATATATTCTAATAGATTATCTTTAATAGGGAAGAAGCTTTAGCTTAGATTTTTAAGGAAAAAGGAGAGATTAACCCTAAGGTAGTACTTCTCTAAGTTATTAAAATCACTCTATATAGTACTTAATATTATAGTAATATAATAATTCCTTAAGAGATAAAGAAGAGAATTACTAATCTCCTAAAAACACAGCTAAAAAATAGGATTATTATGGAAAGTTATAATTCCTATAGGAATTATTAGATACTTATTATAAAGAAGAATAAAGGGCTATACTTTATTAATTTAGTAAAATAATATAATACTTATACTATCTAAGATAGTATAATTCCTCCTAGAATAGATAACTTCTTAGCTAAATTTAGAATATATAAAATCCTCTTTATACTAAACTTTTTCTTAGGATAGAACTAAGTAAAGCTAGATATAAGAAGTAAAGATCTAATAATCTTTAATACTCTAATAAGCCTAATAAGACTATATATACTACTATAGGGAGCTATAAACTTAATAGCTTAGTTTACTAAGATTATAATAAGGATCCTTCTTAATCTCCTCTTAGATAAAGCGATAGCTTTCCTAGATAATATTAGTATTAAAGGCCTAAGAACTAACTAAAATAAGGAGGAGAGTCTTTTAAGAGTTAGAAGATTTATCCTAGAGTACCTTATTAATCTTAATATAATCCTAGTTAATATAGAGCTAGCTAGTTATATAATTACTTATAAGAAATTAGCCTAATACTAAAAGACTACTCTTTTTATAGGATATATTTATAGTATAAGTAGAAGGAAGCTTATAAAAGATAAGATTATTAAGATTATTAAATAAGAGAAATACTACTCCCTAATAGAATAAAAGGCTTCCTTAGTATACTAGCTACTACTAAATCTAGATTAAGAACTATACTTAGATTATATAGCCTCTTACCCTATTACTAAAGAAAGAAGCTATCTAGGATTAGGGGAAAGACTAGATAGCTATAATAAGGCTACTAAAGGAAAAGATTATATTTACTCTTATTCTTATAATTCTTAACCTTTTAGAAAGAGTAAGGGAGGTTATCTTAATAATTAATACTAGTATTCTAAGGTAGGGAGCTATCTTAATATAGATTATTTAAGGAAAGTATTATCCTATAATATTATAACCTAGGTTAGGACTAAGTAGTTATAACTAGCGGAATTATCTTAGTACCTATGTTTTCCTTCCTATTATATAGGATTATATATATATATTAAATAGGCTCTATTTAACATAGTTTAATACTAAATAATATATATATATTAAATAAACACTATTTAATACTATTTAACTATATACTAACTATATTATATATATACTTACTTAGTATATTAAATAAAAGCCTTAAGCTCCCTAGCTATTAATATACTTAATTATATTAAATCTACTATTCTACTATTACTAAACTATAACTTATATTACTTATTATAATATCTTAATCTACTTAATTATATACCTTATACCTAGACTTACCTTATACTCTTAGGTTAGACCTAACTATTATAATAATAAGTAACCTTTACTAAAATCTAAGCTTATACTTAGTCTAAGGAGATTATATAATAAACTTAACTTTAAGATAAGGTAAGAAAGTACTATAGAATAAATTATCTTAAATTAATAAAAGCTTACTCTCTTTCTAATAATAAGAAAGTATTATATTTATACTAAGATCTTAATAAGTACTAAAGTCTAATACTTATATAGCTAAAGATTAGGAAAATTAGTTTAAGAACCTTTCTTTTCTCTTAGTATATACTTAATATACTCTTACTATATTACTTATATAGAAATAATAAAGATATACCTAAATATATTATTATTCTTTACTAAAGATTTACTAAATAATATAGCTTCCTTATAAATTTACTATAAGATTAATATAAACTTAAGTAATAATTATTAAACTATAAAATAGCTTAATTAACTACTTATTTATTCCTTTACTTATACTTTATTCTATATTATAAGCTTACTTTTTAAATATATAGTAATTATAATTATAAAGTAAAAGTAAAGTATAAGCTTAAAAGGTATATAGCTTAAGTCTATAAGTCCTAGCTAGACCTATTATATATTTATACTAAGTACCTTTTACCCTTCCTTAAGAAAAAATAAAATATACCTAGAAAAAAGCTATAAAGAGTATAAAAACTAGCCTAATTATAATAGCTATTTCCTAATTAAATCCTTTATTTCTTTATTAAATCCTTTTAGCTTATAGTACTAACTTATAAACTTATTTTAAATCTATACTTTTACTACTTACTATCTATTCTTACTCTTAGACTTTATTATTTATCTTCTTATTATTATTATTAGTATTATAATAATTATTATTATTATTATTATTAACCTTCTTACTAAATTCCTAAAGAATAAAATACCTAAAGAGCTTAGGAATATATTTTAATAGGTCTAAAGCTAGAATTATACTACTTATAAAATGCTTAAGTATTATAATAATATAGTTAATCTTACTTATTAGTTTATTAAACTAGTTAAATATTAAGCTTATAATTATTATTATAAGTATAGTATAATTATAAATTATTACTAATTTTAAGTTATAAGATAATAAGATCTATTCTAACTATTCTTTATAGTTTTACCTTAATATATACTAATTTACCTTTATAAGTATCCTTTTATTTATAGTTAAGTTATTAATATATATCGTCCTTTATTTCTTATATTAATATACTATTTTAGTATATATATATATATCTTTACTATAGTTTTTTAATTATTAGTATAATAGCTTATTTTTACTATATTTCTTAGTTTTCTACCTTATCTTCTAATAATATATTATTAATACTAAAGGCTACCTTATAGCTATTATAATTATTACTTAGGTATTCTTTATTAAGTACTTAAGTATTATTATCCTTTATAAGTAATCTAAGTTCTTATACTTATTTAGCT
>JAZAVJ010000407.1:0-28378 GCA_037954315.1 Neonectria punicea | reverse complement strand
GCTCCCCTTGCCGTATCAAGTGGCGGTTTGTCGCGGGCCAGAATGAATGTGACGGGACGCAACGGGCCCCAGACGGCTTTGTCCGTGGTGTTGAACTCTGTCCCGGTCGTCAAACAAGACCCTATCGTCAAAAAAGACATCGCAGATGTCGGTACTGCAATTTCGATAGGGCCCCGTTTCCAGGGAAGAAAGGGCCCCAAAAGCTAAAGGCCCCATCCATGTCTTGGATTCGCGAGCGTCCAAGCCGCAACCCTCGCTGTGGATCGCGCGGGGGGAGGGGGGGACCGCCTGTCACTGTCAGTCAAACTGTCGCATCGCTGTCCGTCAGCTGTAAGGTTCACGGATTCCTTGTCACTCGACAACTAAAAGCACGGTAAGACCCCTTCGTCTTCTTCTCCCCCTGCACCCTTTGCGGGCGCTGGCAGAGCTTCTGGAAGCCTTCCTGATCCAACATAGTCGTCGTCCCACCTTCTTCCCTTGGACGACAAGGTCTGTGTGTTTCTGCGGCGCAGCTTTCGAATCATCCAAGGCTTTGAGCTTCATCCTTGCCGGGCTGCGTTGCTTTGTTTCGTGTGTTGCAGGTTTCGCGCGTTTCTCACTTTTTTTTTTGTTGGTGTCGTCGTTGGCGTTGCTTCCCACGGCGTAATCCGACCTGCCTTGCTTGGAGATGACGCACGTGCGCGCGTGTGTTGTTCTTGTTGCACTGCACTTCCATGAGAGTGGTGGAAAACCGACAGGACACGATCCTCACCACACAGAGCATCTCAGGCGACCAATCCATCCATCCCGCCAAATCGAAACACACCCGCCATGGGTACCAGCAACTTACATAGCTTGTAGATAGCCCTGCATCCGGTTCGTGTCCATTCGTCTCTCCCTTGTCCGTCCTATCCACGTTGAAAATTAATAATAACAACCAGCAACAAGGTCGCACTTGTGAACCGATCCGCGTTTCTTCTTACCCTTCTTCCTCGCCAATCACTTCACACAAGGTTCAGCTCTAACTTAGTCCTTGTCGAAGGGGTCCTATATCCATCCCACAACAAGGGGTTCGTGGGGCCAGCGCGGCTTCTCATCATTTCCATCCCGTTCCCGGAAACTTTACACTAGGTGCTAGGCCCTAGGACTAGGAGTAGCCTCTGCCCATTTCCCGATGTCCCGGTTCGGCATCTCGTATCTGTGGTTGACTTTCAACCTGCAACGGGTTACTCGTCTCCGCACTTTTCTCTCCCGTCGTTGCCGTTTGGTGATGTGTTCCATCTCGTTTGCGAACCGCCCTGCTAGGGTTTTAAAAAAGATAAAAACATGTAGCTCGTTGCTATTATAGGTTACCGGTCCCACTGCAGGATAAGATACGTAGACGGGGAGATACGTAATTCGGGACGATGGCACGGGATAATGACAAAGGCAAAGCAGCAATCTTGCTCTTTAATATCACCAAAAAAGTATATTTCGCGCTGCACAAGTGGAGGCAAACCCGTCTTGATATATCCCTCCCTTCACACTAGGCCCCCCCCCCATTGTAACTGTAATTGCTGCTATCTTGGGCAGCAATGCGTTGTCGCGAAATTGCCTTGAGCGAGCTACTTTGTCTTCCTGAGGCCGCTTCACCTCAACGGATGCCAGCGACGTGCCACGTCTACCGCACATGTCGCAAAAACGGGCCCCCTCACCAGAAAAATAAAAAATAAAAAACAGAACGTGCACATTGGTAATAGTCCTGCGTGTGGCTGGCGGTTCTTGGTCTAGAGCCGCTGACAACCGGTGGGGGGACAGGCTGGGAGTCATCCTCGTCGAAGCAAACCATTCGCAAGGCGAGCAGTGTGCATGACACTCTGGCAAGGCGACCATAACATGTGAGAGAGCACATGAACCAGACACGCATTTCACAGGGCTGACTGGTGCAGCTGGAAAAAACACACCAAAGAGGCATCACCGCAAACCAGCATACAGGTGCTTCCCAGGGCTTCAGCGCCCGGCAGCCGATATTCCCAAATTCATCTCTCAACACTAGAGGTAACTCCCAACGTAGCCGTAGCCGTAGCCATCGCCGTCGCGTGTTCGCGAAAAGTGCCGAGTGAGACCAGAAAAATGAGGCTACCATCCATTTCCTCCCCCCATTAAACCCGAGGGGCCAAAACCCAAAGTACAGACAGCCCATCCCCATAGTCAAGCCCCCCTCTAGTAAATCCCTCCCAGGAAACCCAGAGATAGGGGAGGGTCGCCGGCTACCTGAGTAGGTAGCCAGTCCCCTCTTTCGATCAGACGTCATCTTCGAGGAACTTGTAAGCGAACTTGAAGTCGGCTTTTCGTCGATTCATCCTGTTTCTTCATCAGTAACTGCAGTTTTCATGGCATTCTCAGCGCCACCGCGTGACTTACCAGGTGCTCTCGTAATCGAAGAAGCGATACGTGCCTTGCTCAAAGTCCTCGGTGATGTTCTTCGGCTCCTCGTGTCGTTGGAACCACGTCTGATATTGCTTGTGGAATCGCCAGCTTTGGTCCTTGAGTGCCTTGGCTGCCAGATACTGTTGCGCTGTCCCCTGCTTGTAGTAGAAGACATAGAACAGCGTATCCGGATCAATCCGCGAGTAGAGTCGAGGGTCGTCGAAGATGGGTAGCGGGTCTCGCGGGAAGCCTGAACCTGTCGGAGGCACTGGCGCGTCGGGTCGGTACGTCCTGGGGACTTCCGCATCCAATGCATCGGGACAGCTGGTTTGGCTCACACCCATCATTCGCAGTGTTGATGGTGCTGAGGGAGGTGGCGGGCGCTTCCTCGCCGTCTCGTATGTCTCGACAAGATCTTGTAGCGAAGACGGTAGGTGGTAGATAGACTCGTCCTCGGGCTCCTCCTCGATAGGCTTAATACCGTTGGAAGTGCCGTTGGTTTGCGACACTGAAACATATGTTAGCCTGGCTGGACTGGGACTGATCCAGGTGGTATACCACATACCCTTCGATGGCTCTGAAGCCTCCGGCACTATCGGTTGCTTCCCAGCGGCCTTCGATCTCTTGGTGGGCTTGACGATGGATGGTTCTGGAGAATTGGTTGCGGACACTATCGAAGCAGACGTTTGCCTTGACTCGCTCTGTTGCGACGCCAGCTGGATCAACGACATTGCGGGGGAACTAGCCGCGCTCGTTCTTGATTGCGGCGGTAGAGACGGCATGCGTGGTATCTCGGCGCCTGGCGGCGGCGGTAAAGGCGCGATCCCGACGTTGTTCTTGTCGCTTGCTGCGGCTGCGGCGGCCGCTGATGCGTACTTGAGCCCTTCGCCTGCTGGTCGTGTCGGCACCGCTGCTGGCTTCATCACAGGGCCACCGGCGGTTCCGTTGTTGATTGTCGGTAGGGGAGCATGTAACGTGGCGAGGGCGGGCAAGGGAGATTTGACGGCGGATGATGTTCGTCTTGTCGTGGACTCCTCCTTCGGTTTTCTCGACGGTTTGGGCACATCCGGCTCAGTTGTTAGATCGTCCTGTATGGATTGCGTATCGAGCGAAGAGTTCTTCTCGTTGTCTAGGCCCATGCCGAAGACGCCTTCGTCGTCCTCCAGATCCAGCTCGTTGTACATCTCGTCGTCCTCCATGAAGTCCTCGTTCATGCCGTCAGACACGTAGTATCGGATGCTCTCCTCTAGATCGGTGACTTGGTCTGTGTCGACACCTCCGTTCTCGAGGGACCGTCGAATCAGCTCCAACTTGCCTTGGTGCCACTTGTGTCGCTCGATGACCCGCTCGATTTCGGCAATGCGTTCCGCCTTGGCGGTGTTGTTCTTGCCCTTCTTCATGGTTGCTTGTATCGACTCGCCCTCAGCTTCGAGCGTCTCAATCTGTTGCTCCAGTTCGTCGACCATATTTCCCAGGAATTCGCCAGCTTCGACCTTGGCTTGCTCCTTGGGATCTAGTTTTGCGGCAGCTGATAGACCCTCTTTAGAGTAAGCTTTCGTCTTCATTGCCTTCTCGACAGCCTTGAACTTTTCCATTTGCTATAAAAGAAAAACGGGTCAGTATGGGCAGAACTCATCCCTGTGCCGCCCAACAGCGAGTTAGCCAGCCTGAGGGGGACGAACCGTCTCGATCAGTTTCCGATGGTCCAGCAGTGGAGCCTTGTCCTTGATGTCGTTGCTAGCGGCCCATGTTTTGATCTGGTCTCGCAACCGCTGTAGCTTCTTGATCTCGCGTTTCAAGTTGTCCTCGAGCTTCTCCTTCTGTGCGGGGTTATTCGACTGCTCAATCTTCTCGTAGATGGCCTCGAATTCGGCGACGCCCTCGGCCACCTTCTTGAAGCACTTGTCGACTTCTTGTTGCAACTTGCGCGCTGCCATTATGAAGGAGTGATGGAGCCTCGCGGCCTCGTACGGGGATCAGGCGCGTGGGGATCGTGGTCACGGAGGAGGGGTTTTGGGGACCGGAGATTCTTGTCTGTTCGTGCAGCCTCGTTTGGGCAGAGGGGGAACCTAGGCGACCGACGAGGGAGGGTATCGCGGGGGCCCGCACGTCGCAGGTGCGGTGGAAAGGGCTGGCAGGGCGTTGCGCAGCGCGGGGAAATGTCGTCGCCGTCGTGGGACGGTCAATTCGGGGGGCGTGGTCGATTGATTGCGTTGCGAGAGGCGAGCTGCGATGGAGCAGGTCGATGTTGATGGACGAGGGAAGAAGAGTAATGCAAGCTAACACCCGCGGGCGCGTGGTTGGTTATCAGGCGACAAGTCACATAGCGCGGAGTTCGGTTAGCCGCTGGATCCATTGACGCCGCGCGGGAATGCCCTATGACGCGTTTGAGGGCAAAAAAAGGCCCTGGATACATTTTGCTGTACGTTATGAACCGCGATATGTTTCAGTTTCCTTTATTAACAATGTGCCGTGGCGGCTGGTTGTTGCATTGTCGTCGCAATCACTACTGCGAAATACCTGGTGGTGCCCGAAGGCCTGCTAGGCGCCCAGGTACCTGACGTACCACTGGGGTTCCCTCACATGACACATGACACGGATGTCGAAAACAGCCACCAGCGAAAGGGCTCCATCGCTGATTCAGACGGCGTTCGGTGTGAGTCTGAACTTAAGAATTGGGCTCTTTTTCGGGCGAGGTTGCATAGTCGAACTGTATAAAGCATCTCATAGCACGCTGTGTTAACATTCTCTTTGTGATTCTTGAAAACAACTCGTTCTCATCCCGAATTTAGCCCTAAGCATCTCATTCATCCCGTTGCCCTGGTTTCAAAAAAACGGCCTCTGGCAAAATCTCCCACCCTAAGCTACCTGCATCCTGCGTGAAGCGAATGCATTTACACTACGACTCATCATGAAGGGTACGTACGGCGCCAACAAAGGCAAACCTCTGGGCTGGACTGTATTTGCGAACTGCATGGGCCCAGAAAGAAAAAACTACCTTACTGACAAAAATGTCTAGCAATCCTGCAACGTGTGCTGTCGGCGTCGGTGACGGTGGACAAAGAGATCATCTCGTCCATCGGCAAGGGTGTCCTCGTCTTTGCAGCCGTCGCCCCCGGGGACACGGAGAAGGAGGCCGATTCGCTGGCGGCCAAGGTGCTCAAGATGAAGATGTGGGATGATGAGTCCGGTGGTCGGGTAAGGCCCGTGGTACTTGGACACCTGGAACTGTGAGATCTGACCAACGTGGGACAGTGGAAGCAGAGCGTTATGGATATCGAGGGGGGTGTTCTCTGCGGTACGACAGCGTCCCTGTTTTCCCTCGTTTTCTCGTCGTCATCTCCCGGGATGTGCAAACAAGGCGGAAAGATGAACGTCGGGCTAATCGTGCCCTCCAGTCTCACAATTCACCCTCCTAGCCAAGACCAAGAAGGGAACCAAGCCCGACTTCCACGGCGCAGCCAACCCCGAGGAGGCCAGCCGGTTGTACCAGTACTTTGTCGACAAGGTCCGCAGCGAGTACCAAGAGGAGCGGGTCAAGGATGGAAAGTTCCAGGCCATGATGGAGGTGGCTCTAGTCAACGACGGACCGGTGCGGTTCGCTCACATTCCCTCTTGCGCATCGTGATACTAACTCGCTGTGAAAGGTGACACTGGAGGTCCAGGTTGGGGCGAGAGCGGAATGAGGCATGTCATGTTTGTACGAAACCCCACGGCACGGCATTTCACACGGCGAGGCATGGGTAGACGGATGGGATGAAAACGATACACGGGGAGCGAGTATACAGTTCAGGGCTGTCTGACGGAAACCCGCTAAAGAGCACCATAGAAGATAGACAATAACAACAGACGGCAGATGTGAAAAACGAGCGTCAACGGCACCCCCACGAGGAGGGCCTCAAGGCGTCCATGACTCTCCAAGCTGCTTAAGCGTCACACACCGCATGGTCCATCAAACGCAATCCTGACGTCGTGATGAGTTCTACTCGATGCCTTGCGGTCGAGATAGTTGTGTCTGGTGCGGTCCGAGCTGGACAAGGGATGGATGGCTTAGGATGGATGTTATCAGCAAGCCACCAACGGCACCCACCACCCCGAAGCAGCAACTTGCAGCAGTCGTCCGGCCTCGTGATATCAAATCACAATTCGCAAACGGTCCCTCACATCCGCGTTGGCTGATCGCCTCTCTTCTGTCACTTGTATGTGTCCCATCTCCACCAACACGTCTGTCCCTTTTTCAGCTCACCCGGGGCCTGGTTTGAGTCACCGCGGTGCGGCGTCTCTCGTCTGCCCGGTCCCCCACGGCCCACGGTTCACGGTCCACGCCCTGGGGAACCCGCGCAAGCGCATCGCCTTTCCGGCTGGACGTCCACGGCGCCGATTGGGCCCTTGGCCTGTCGGATCGACCGGCGGCTTGCATCTTGGTGTTGTGCTGTGGTTGCAGTTCCTCCCAAGGGCTCAAGTGCTCAAGGGGTTTCAAAAGGGGTATACTTGCGAGATCGTCGGAGGTTCCCCTGTAATGACTAGGTGGAGGGGAATTAAAGAAAAACCCAGACTAGAGTCAGACAAGATGGTTGATGAGACCTTGCTGAATTGGGTTCTCTTTGCATGTTCAAAAAGTTGTCCTGGTTGTGAACGGACTCGCGGCGCCTCTCTCTGTTCGCCTTTCGGATGCTTGTGCTTGCTCGTGTTTGCTTGCCAATAGGTTGTTCGTTGGCCTCAATTTGTGTCCACTTTGCATGGGAGTTCTTTTCAAGCATGAGGCATGATTGCATTACAGCATTGTCAATGTGAGGATTCGTCATGCAGTACGAAGTGCGGATAGCCGCTGGACCCAACAGCCATGTGAAGAGGATCAAGCCAACAAACCAAACGCCCGTCTGAGAAGCGAATTGGCGGATGTGTTGTTGGGTCTCCCGTCCACCCCCCCTTCAATCTCTGCCGTCTCGCCTGACAAGGCGTCCGTCGTCCTGGCGGACCTTGACTTGGCGTTGTTTCAATCCCTACGAATACCCCTACCTCGCATTCCCGGGGGTCCGAGCCGCGCAAGGCAACGGGAACCAACCATGGGAGATCTTGACCCCGGGGCTACGGAACGTTCCCAGGGTCAAAGAGGCTGCACAGCCTGGGGCAGAGGGGATTGGATCATGAGCGAGGCTGGGCCGGCAGCGGACGAAGAAAAAGAAAGAAAGACAAAAAAGAACCCTGGTCTTGAAAAAAGAGGGAACGGGTCTGGGTTTGGGAGGAAGGGAAACTGGCCCGGGGGCTGGATGTAACGGAAATCACGGTATTGCTTGCAGGAGAACGACGGAGCACAGAAGAGGACAGGGCAGAGGGCAGGGCAAAGACATGATATGACATGATAGGGCGACAAGGGCAGAGAGAGAGAGAGAGAGAGAGAGAGAGAGAGAGAGAGAGAGAGAGAGAGAGAGAGAGAGAGAGGACAGGGTGAGTGGATTGGGCTGGATTGCCGCCAGGGCGCAAAGGCATTACCGGAGGAACACGGCAAATGCGCAGGCCATCACAATCAGCGTCACCATCGTCCATCATGATTCATCCATCCATCCATCCATCCAGGGTGTTGACAATGTGGATTTCTAGGGATTCGGCCGGGGAACAGGATTGTCAGGCTGAGTCGGACGCCGTCTCGCGGCTTCCCCCCGGTCTAGTCCATGCGGGCACGGGAGAAAGCGAAGCGAAGCGAAGGAAGGGAAGCAAAGCAAAGCAAAGCAAAGCAAAGCAAGTTTGGTAAAGGAAGCGAGATGGCAAGCATGATAATTGACTAGTGGCAGCAATCAGACCAGGGAGTATTCGCAAGTAGTGTGTGTAACGTGAAGGTGGTGGAGGGACGGAGGGACGGGACGGGTGGGGGGGATAGCGGTAGGTTAGCCCGAATACTTGCTAGCGGGGGAGGCTACGGGCAAGGAAACCTAGAAGCTTCCACCAGACCGAGACGGAGACAACTTCAGAGACAGAGCGAGAGTAGAATGGACACAATAACAAGCCTGCTAAGCTGTTGTCTTGCGTTATCCGACACCGCTGTCCCTGTTGGCTGCCCGTCGTGGTCAGCCCGCTGTTGGCTTCTGTGCCTCTGCGTTCCAGAAGCCCGTCGCTGGGCTTTGGTGTACAGCGTTGGGCCCTGAGGTGCAGTGGGTGTGCTTTGGGAGGGTGTTGTGTAACAGCACCCTCCCCCCGTAGAAGACCCTGGGACGGAATCGCGATGGATGGCTCGCGGATACGCATCCATCTCTCGCATTGAGTTGGTCCCGTCCTGGGGTGCCTGTCGGTCCCGCGATCTGCATCTCTGCCCTTGCCGGTTGCTGGCTGGCTGTTGTGCTCTCTTTTCTCTGCCTGCCCCTGTTGTCTCTGCCGCGTTCGCTGCCATTGAGTTGCTTTACCTTATTCGACTGACTCTACCGCCCACCAACGAGATGGACAGCAGAGAGACAGACGCCTGACCCTCCCTCTATGAATGGACATCCCCACACACACGAGCACAGACACACAGACTCACTCACTCACTCGCATCAGGCGCTAGCGACGAATACGTGCTCTGCTGCGCTGTGAGGGTGTGTGTGCCGTGCGTCGATTGCTTGTGCCTGGCTAGGAACCCCCTGGGAAGTTGTCACGACAGTTTGCCCTCCAGCGGCGAGTCAACGTCCAATCGAGCCAGTGTCAGCTCAGCCCGGCGAGGGCATCATATCATCGGGAAAGGAATAAAGAAAAAAAAGAAAGAAGAGAATGGACGCCTTGTCAGCCACACATATGGTTGCTTTTTTTTTCCCCCCCTTCTCTTCCTCCCACCCCCACCCCCCTCTCTCCGCCCGGATCCCGGAATCCCAGCGTCGGATGGTTCTTCGCGGGAACGTCCTTTGCGCTGGCTTGTGGTTCGCGGACCATTCATCCATGATAATTCAGAGTCACGGCGACACTCCCTTGTCTTGTTTCCGTGTCGTGTTGTCCCCTCTTTTTCCTCTCGAGTTGTTATCTCTTTTCTCAACTCGGAACGGCCCTGACGTGTTGGCCCTGTCTGTGGACTGGGCTATTACCCCGCATCGACGCCGCGGCTCTCTGGTAATCTCTGGGCTTCTCTGACAATCCATCCCTCCAGCTCTCCAGCTCTCCAGCTCCCCAGCTGTCTGTTTACGGCAACTGCTCACTAACCAACTCATGTCTCTCTCTGCCTGTGTATTCCGTAAATCCGTAAATTTCTCTTGTTCCTCCCCACTGCGCAAAATAAAAGTCATAAGCGCCCATCCCACTTCGTCCTTCCCCCTCATCTTTCCCTCCCCCCCACTACCGCACCTACCTGCCTAACATCACTGCACTACCACTACCTAATCACTGCCAACACCACCACCACTACCACCAATCAACCAACTCCATATCTCTCCTCTCACGAACATCCACTCTTCTTCCTCTTCTTCTCTTCTCTTCCCTTCTCTTATAACGCAACACTCGTCGCCTTTTCGCCTCGCCTCGCCTCCTCCCCCTCCATCTCCTCCCACAAAGCTCCCTCCCCCTCCCTTATACAACCACAACACCACCACTCCATCTTCACAATGGCGTCCGACGGCGACTCCAAGGCCGCCCGCCCCCGCGTCTTCTTCGACATCTCCCTCGGCGGAAAGCCCGTCGGCCGCATCACCATGGAGCTCTACGCCGACCTCGTCCCCAAGACTGTCGACAACTTCCGCGCCCTCTGCACCGGCGAGAAGGGCGTCGGCAAGTCCGGCAAGTCCCTCCACTACAAGGGCTCCATCTTCCACCGCGTCATCAAGCAGTTCATGATCCAGGGCGGCGACTTCACTGCCGGCGACGGCACCGGCGGCGAGTCCATCTACGGCACCAAGTTCGAGGACGAGGCCTTCCCCGTCAAGCACGAGAAGCCGTTTCTTCTCTCCATGGCCAATGCCGGCCCCAACACCAACGGCTCCCAGTTCTTCATCACTACTGTCCCCACCCCGCACCTCGACGGCAAGCACGTCGTCTTTGGCGAGGTCGTCAACGGCAAGTCCATCGTCCGCCAGATCGAGAACCTGGCCACGCAGTCTGGCGATCGACCCGCCAAGGAAGCCCTCATCGCCAACTGTGGCGAGCTCGTAGGCGACGATGCCACGTCCGCCGATGTCAAGAAGCCCGACTCTACAGGCGATCCCTACGAGGACTTCCCCGAGGACTGCCAGGACTCCCTCGACGCCGCCGCCATCATCAAGATCGCCACCGCCTGCAAAGACTATGGAAACAAGGCCTTCAAGGCCGGGAGCTTCGCCCTCGCCGTCGACAAATACCAGAAGGGCCTGCGCTACCTTAACGAGGAGCCCGACATCCGCAAACAGAGCGACGCCATTAGGGCCGAGTTCGACACTCTTCGCTTCTCCCTCAACAACAACTCCGCCCTCCTGAACATCAAGCTCGAGGCTTGGGACGACGCCCAACGCGCCGCCTCAAACGCCCTCGACGTTGATGGCATCAAGGACGCCGACCGCGCAAAGGCCCTCTACCGCCGCGGCTTGTCCTACATCCGCCTCAAGGACGAGGAGGCCGCCCTCGAGGACCTCGAAGAGGCCCACAAGCTTGTCCCAAATGACGCCGCTGTCTCCAACGAACTCAACACCATCAAGGCCAAGGCCGCCGCCCGTGCGGCCAAGGAGAAGGCCGCTTACAAGAAGTTCTTCGTCTGAGGTGGGGGGTCCGTGTTAGAGGCCCATCCTTGCCCGCGAGAGGACATCGATCCATTGGAAAGGGGCGGGGAAAGCGAGCCGTATATAATATCATAAGCAAAAGAAACCCAAGAAATCACCAGTTCGAAAATCAGGCGTGGCTAAAACATGGGAGGACATCATTTCAACTTCATCTAAGGGAAGCGGGTAGGAGTCGGCGCTGACGAGATACCATTGCAAATAACTACACATCAACCCTCTGCGTCCACAGTGAAAGTGATTTTTAGTCTAGTATCTAGTGAACTAGGGTCCTTGTTTCATCGAATGATAGTGTTTGCTCGGGGATGACAGCTGTTGTGTGACCTGAGCAGATCTACCAGAGATCCAATCTACTCGACATATCCTTGTCAACCAGTTCTCACTCCCCCACGTATGAACAACACCACGCAAAGGCCCGAAAGGGAAAATAGAGAATGAACCTCCCGTCGTCTTCCTTTTTTGTCTACCGACCAAGGATATATAAACACAGCCGCCCATGCCAAACAGTGAATCCGAGCCACTCCGTCCATCTATCTACCCGCAATAACGCAAAAAAGGGTATTTTCTTCCCGCCCCTTTGCCCCTGTCCAGAAAAGTAAAAAAAAAAAGGAAGAGCCACTCGCACCCGCCACCGTCGAGATATGCAAAAAATCACAACACTTTTTAAACTCGTCGTAAGCCCACGGGATCTGTAAGCTGTGAAACCCCCTCCTCTACGTGCAATAGCCCCAAAACAACACCTGGTCTATTGCAAAAATGAAATAAAAGCCACAAAAAGGGGACACGTCATCCCGATGGGAGACAAGCCCAAGAGAAATGAAGAATCAGTTAGAATGAAAAAAAAAAAGTTGGGGTGCACAGACGAAACGTCTCCCATGAGTCGTTGGCCACTGGTGCCATCTAACTTTTCCCCGCTGCTGGTGTCGATGAAAATGAGAGTTGTAACGGCCGAGTATACATGTAGAGAAGAGAGTAGTTGAGTCGTCATCAAGTCATGAGGCAAAGGCCGTCTCGATTCCCCCACAGGAACGCAACCGCGCCGGTGGTCCTTGGAGGCTGTTGTCATCATTTCAGATGTTCATTTCTGGTTCTTATCCGGGCTCTCGCCGCGGCCGCCGCCTATTCGCATGATGCCGCTGAGAATCGTCCGTCCCACGCGGCCGTTCTTGCCTTTGATGGTGCTACTGGCACTGGTGCTGGCATGGCGCGTGGCACCCTGTTTGCGAGCCTCCCGGTCCTTGCCGCGGTGCGCCTCCTTGCTGCGACGCCGGTTGCGCACCTCTTCGACGATGTCACTGCCAGAGCTCTCGGGAGGAGGCTCATACGCGTCGTTCCAAGCTGAGGAGGAACCGGCGTAAGAGAGTGACAGCGAGTCCATCATGGAAGCTGATTCCGCGACGTCGTCGGTAGGCGTGTACGCGGCATTCTCGTTGAGACGATAGGACTCGACCTTAGCAAGGCAGGCGTCGGCACGGAGCTGCAATGCGAAGCAGATGTCGTTGAATTGCACAAGGTCATCATCCACCTCAGCTTTCTTGTCCTCGATGGGTTTTGCATCCACCCAAAGCTTTACAAGGCCGGCAAAGTTCCTCGTATCGTCCACGAGATACGGCAAGCTCGGGAAACCCTCCTTTGCCGTGGGGCTAAGTCGTCCCAATATGGTGACAGGGGTACTGTAGCCTGCGGGAACGAGGTCCGCGCTGCGATCAGCGGGAATGCTGCACACCTGGTCGATGTAGTCGCGGATGGACTGCCGTTGGACATTCAAAAACCTGTTCATGGGCTCCATCCACTCTTCCCGCTTTCCGAAAGTCGACAGATTGGCCAGCTTCTGGAGCGCCTTGGCGATGAGGGTGAAAGTCCGTTGGGCGCGAGGTTGAGGATGATCGCGCAAAAGGTTGAACAGTTTTGGCGAGAGAATCGCAGGGCAGATGAAGCGTAGGAAGAGAAATCCAGAAACGGAGGTATAAGTCACTGTGCGGAGGAAGTCACCGTAGCGGTCCTCAGCGACAGCTCGGATATACTTGAGGATGTGTCGTAGCTCAGGGGGGAGCCGGGAAGCTGAATCGGCGATACATTTCCACACTTCCGTCGTCAGGTGGATTAGCATGCTCCAGTGGTGGTCGAGATCCGATCCATGGGGAACTTTGCTCGGGTCGACCTCGCAGTCCGGGTTGACCTCGTTAATTTCGAAGATCTTCTCCTGCAGCGTGTCCTCCAAATATTCCTTGCCCAAGCGGCGCATGTGAAACTCGAGCGCCTGCGTCAACAGGGAGTTGCCCCGGAAGAGTAGGTTTGCCTCCCCAGCCAATGATTTGCCCATGTCTCGCACAATCAGCTCACGATCCGTCCCCGAGTCCAAAGTATCGTTCGATTTGAGGCGGCTGCTGAAGCGATACTTCTTGATCGAATTCTGGTTCCCTATGCCGTCAATTTCGTCCTCAACCAAGGCCATCAGCCACTCGCCCGCCGATCCGGACACCTGGAAGATGTTCAGGAATAGTTCAGATAGACGACGCAGTTGTCCTGGCAGCACAGCCGCAACTTGTGTTGTCAAACCAGCGGGGAAGCGATGGAGAAGGTCCAAAAGAGGTTGATACTCCCTAGACAGGAGCACCACGTGCTCTTCGTGCGTCACCTTGATCAACATCGAACCGAATGACTGCCCCTTGTCGTCTAGTACTTGAAGCCAATCCTCCGTCTCGCCATGGGCCTGTTGTTCAAGTGGTATATCGACAGCACCAATGACACACTCTTGCAGGTTTCGCGTCTTGGGCAGTCCTACAGAGGCCTGTAAAAGATTGCTGGAGCTATCCAGGTTACCCTCTACCCGCTTCAAGACGACAGACAGCAGAGGTGTCGATGGTGGAAGGTCGGTAAACTCGCATTCCTCTCGCCAGAATGGGTTCTTCGTTCCCGTCTTGGTCGTCGATCTCGCCCTGACTTCGCCGTCAAGGATGACTTCGCACAGATAGTTTCCAATCAAAGGGTCTGGCTCTGGTCTTCCGGGCTTGTCGGGTCTTTCATGAATAGTAGTTTCAACGCCGGGCGGTTTCCCCCTCAGTTTGGCTTCCGTCACTCGAACATTGATCGTCTTTTCTAGTCGAAATACCTCTCCTTCGTACTCGTTCTCGATATTTTCTATCTCCAAGATATCTGAGTTGTTCGGGTCGTCGAGCTTGTACACGTCCGGTACTGCAAACGCTCGTAGTAAGACGATCCATACTTCAAAATGAACCCTACTGTCGAGCGCTAGATATACTGGCCGGAAGATGGAGAGATGTGTTGAGGTTGATGCGTAGTTGGGGAAGATGGCAATACAATACTCTTCGTCGAGAACTGTCCGGTCGAGTTGCTGGATAGCGCAGCGGGATAATTGTGATAGCTCGATAATTGATAGAACAGACACGTCGTTTTCCGTCAACAACTTGAACTCCCCGTTATCTTGAAGGATGCAAGAAACCCTCCTCCAGGCGGTGGTTGGTGACCGCAAATCTCTGGTTGACGGTCGTTTGACAATGGCTCTAGGAGATCCGGCCAAGCCCTTGTCCCACAGCATCACCTTGCCGACTTTGATGATGTTTGTAGGTTTCGACTTCTCAGAAGAAAGTCCGTGTCTCCTGAGTTCGGGTCTAGACAGTGCTGGGCTGGTAGGTTTTCCGTTCGTGAGCTTAATGCCCGTTGGCCGGAGTTGTTGCCAGCAAAGTAGCGCTGCCAGCCACAAGTCAAACTCGTCGGTGACTAGCGGACGTATTAGAATCTCCACGGGGGGTTGGACGCAGACGAGCTCTAGGCACTCCTTGGTCAGTTCGGGATAGTCGACTGGGAGCACTCGGCAACCCCGCAAGTCGGACACAAGCGGGATATGAAAGGGTCCATTCTGGCCCGAATCGAACATGAGGCACCCCTTGTCCTCCTCGATGTAGGCCACACCAGAGTGCCAAGGCCCTCCGCTTTCGCCTTGGTACTCGATTTCACCACGCATCCTGCCACACAGTGTCCTCATCAAGAGCAACACCTTGTTTGCATCATCCGTCGCAATTGGTAGTGGAAGAGAGTCGACTGTCGGCGGGGGAGAGATGAGGGGTGATGTAGGACGGGACGATTGCCGCTTCATGAGGCGTCTGCTGGAACTCTTCTTTTCCTTGGGCGTAGACGAAGGTTCTCGCACCGAAACGGGTGACTGGTACGTCAAGGCATCCAGTGATGCAGTGGGTTTCGGCTCATCGGATGGATGCTGGGATCCCGAGGAGCTCACGCTGCCCACGCGGTGGCGCTCACTGACGGGAGGCGGCACACTCCGCTGGGCGAGCATGGAGGTGTCCATGGTCCGGGTTCTCGGCCTCATGCTCCCGCTGGTGTGGCGTAGGTGCTGAGGGGGACTCGAGTCGCCGCTCTCGTAGGACTCGGAGAAGACCTCGTTGAAGACCATGCCTTGACGACGGGCAGGGCCGCCGGGAATGGATCGCGGGGAGCTCTGCTGGGAGTTGGGACCGAGATGGGCGTCAGGCGGGTTGACCGGGCTCGTAGGGTCGGCCAGGTCGGGAGTGACGGCGCGAATGGTGCTGACAGGGTTGAGAGTAGCCCGGAAGGCGGCCCTCAAGTTGGAGGCGCTTGAGCGCTCCATGTTGGGGTCGCGCTGGACGGTGAGGGGCATCGATGGGTTCGAGGCGACGGAGTCGGGACCGGTTGGTTGTAGATGGGGTTGTCCATCCATGTGTCGCGATGGCAAGCCTAGGCCATTGTTCGTCTGCTAGCACACACACGCTGTCGTCCGTCCCGCATTGAAGATTGAAGGCGTCTGCGGAGGGGGCCGGCAGAAGGCGGCACCTCGGCGCTGCGGCGTCCTTCGGCTTCGGGAGTGAATGAGCGGGGGAGGGCTTCACGAATGTCGTCCCTGACGGGCGTGGTTCCGGGAGCGGAGGGAGTTGTGGTGAGCAGAGGAGGGGCCGTGGCCGTGGCGGGTCGTTGGTCCGGGACGGTGATGGAGGTGGTTGTGGTGGTGCCTGGTTGGAGAGGTGGTGGTGGAAGACGACGTCAAAAGGTCCCAACGTAGTAATCCTCAATCCGCAATCCCCAATCACCGACTGCGGCTGCGGGGATGGCTTAGTCTCGGCAGGAACTCGTTGGCTGGGGCGAATGTGCGGGACTGGCAGCTTAGCATGCTTCGTGCCCTGGTGCCGTGAGCGAAAGGACGTAGCGCAGGGCCGGAAAAGAGCGGGCGCTGAGGCGGTTTGGAGACTGGAGACTGGAGACGGCGAACTTGGAGCGGCGACTTGCAGCAGCGGGGAATGAGGGTCTCTCTGTCGGGCCGTGGCGTCGTTTGCGGGAGAGAGAGAAGTGTCTAGAGATTCAGGAAAAAAGAGCACGGAGTAGGAGAGGGAGGGGGAAAAGGTCGGAGGAAAAGGAAGGAAAGAAGAAGAAGAAAAGAAGAAGAAGAGAAAAGAAGAGGCCCCAAGGTTGAGAGTGAGGTGCGGTGTAGGTGAAGGCTGGCAGATGAAGCCGATGGATGGAGTCGAAGCCAGTGGGAAAGTGGCGACACAAGACACAACAACCCAGTTGCGAGGAACCTTAGGTGCTGTAGTAAGGCAGCGAGGTACCTTAATTCCCCTTCCACACGGGCACACAGAACGCACCGGGGCGTGGGATGGATGGCGAAGACCCTGGACACTCGGCCACGGGTGTTTTCTGTCGCGATTGGCCTCGAGCGAGCCAGCGCCAGGAGCCGGGTTGATGGCAGAAAATGGCATCGCTTGCACGCGTGTACTTCGAATAGGCCCAGATGGACATGGACACAGACACACCAGGAGAGGGAGGCAACGCACACGCACACTCAACTCACACATCACGTCGAAAAACAGCAAGGGCTGGTTGGTCCTGAACCTCCTCCATCCCATGAATGAGGCGGAGAGGGGGAGCAGGCGAACCTACCAATGGAACGTATTCGTAGACTACTGCTGCGTTACGGATACTGGGTTGACGAACATGTCCAGTCCCTTTTTTCCCTTTCGTCCCGTCTTCTTGTCTGAGAGCGAGCGGGGAATACTCCCAAACGAGGCCCAGGTCTGCGCCGATCAACCACGCACCCGCCCGCAGCACCACCTTCGCGCAGATGAGAGGCCGGATGGAACGATGCAGATGCAGGGCTGCGGGCTGCGGGCGGGGGGTCGGTTGCCTTCTTTTTCGTGCACACATGCCCTGGGTTTTTCTGTGTGGGGTTTTCTTTCTTTCTCTTTCTCTTCCTTGCACCGTGTATGAGTGCGGAAGAACGAGAGACAAACGTGTCACAGAGATTCGGAAAAAGGGTACCTCGGGCACAAGGCGAGAGATGCCCGTTCATTTGGCTGCGAGGCCATCATCACCATCGCAGTAAGACCCGAAGGAGTGGAAGTGGAGACGACATCTTAGCAGCGACGAGGGACAGCCTTGAAGACCGGAGGACGAGTGGACCTATAGCAGCCGCTCTTCCTCAAGCCACCGGAGTAGGGCCTGACCTAGGGAACTGACGGCCTCAGGGCCTCAAAGCCTCCAAGGGCCGGTCCTTAGTACGGAGTAAGTACAGACAAAGACGAGGCCGCCAGTTTGAGTTCCATTATCATCTTGACCAGACAAGGAACAAGGTTTCGTGCCTTCGAGTTCCATGTGGAGGTACCAAGCTCTGTACAACACCGCCTTCTACTCTCGCCTAGGCCCATGATGAACAAACTCATATGAGAGACGTTGCAGCCCGCAATAGAACTAGACGGGGATACGGAGGGTAGGTTTGTTGAGAACAAGGCAAGCCTCCCTCCCGCCATTCTCTTGTCCGACTATCTGGGTACCTCATCCGGAGCGTCCCAGCACACACAGAACAACTCCAACGCCCAGCCCTGCCCAGCCCTTGGTCCCATTGTTTCCCAGCGCCTCCACAGGGGTCATCGTCGCCTCTCTGTGCGACAGTCGCGGTCCCGCCAAACGGACCAGGGGACGGTCGATAGGGCGCACCCAGCGATCCAATCCCAACGGATGTCACCGGGGATCTCGAGGTGCGGTCCGTCCCTGTTGACAGCAACCTGAAAAAAAGAGTGCCGGAATAAAACGACCGGAGAAGAAGCAAAAAAAAAAAAAAAAGGGGAAAAAAGCAACGCAGCAAATAGTGTGAGGCCCGATGCCCTCCTTGCCTCCCTCCCTATACCTTTCTCCTTGGCGTGATATTGCGCCTGGACTAGCAGCCTTTCGTACAGTAGTCGATCGAGCTATCACCTAACCAGTCAATGCGAGCTATGAATCGGCAACGGTTTTTTTTTCCCCAGTACGCGCACCAGACGCCGTTTTATGACATCGTCCTAGGGACGAGACTGAATTCCACTAAAAGCCCAAGACGGGATCCCCATGCTCTCAGGGCGCCGGTGCAAATACTAAGAAGACGGACCTTCGCGGTGCTAAATAAGGGGCCTGCGGAAGATGAAGCAGGGTAGGGCGGAGGGAGCACTAATAATACTACCCGACGGGTAGTTGATGGGAATAGCCTCCTTCTGCCCCCTGAGGGACTCCTTTTCCCGCGAGCTGTTGGGCAGCAGTCATGACGTATAAGCTCGACGCAAGACGACTCTCCCTGCTGGGATTCTTGTAGTCGGCGCTCTCCAGACTCCACCCACCAAACCCTCAGCCGGCCAGTTTACCCCGTAAGCCAACCAGCTAGACCCCTGTGAACCACCTCCTCTGTTCTGTCGACGAAGGAATGGAAGCCGCTGGGTTGTCGACCTTCTAGTTTCCCGTTTGCCCGTTTCCGGAAGCCCCAGCATGTGCTAGTCCCCATCATCACTCACATTGCCGCCTCTCCGCGTGACGAGGGCGGTGTCAGCAGATGACAAGAAGCAAAAAAAGCAAAGAAAGTAACACATCAAAGCATGGGAACAAAAATGTGACGAGTTCGACCTTTTATCTGCACTTTTCAGATCTCTGCCAACGGTAAGCAAGTCTTCCCCTCCCACAGAACTTCGTTCCCGGCCGTCTGGAAGACATGTTGGCTCTATGCTCGAAGCTCTATTGTTTAAATTCTCCGTCCCGCTTCCCACGTGTCCCTCGGACCATGACGACGAAATCGGGCTTTGCTCGTCACCATGCCTACGTGAGAACAACCATCTCCCTTTCGAGAACAGGGGTTCCATCTGACTGGTTTTGCTTTTTTCATGGGAGGGCTGCTCTTTTTTGCTTTTGACCCATGCTCTGTTTCCGTCCTTCTTCTTTCTCGTTTACACAATCTAGTTTAAAACCCTTACGTTTATGTGTGTGATATTGCCGTCTGGAGACGCATGGGGGTTTATTCGTGCTTGTTCATGTCAGTGCCACCGGGGGCCGGGAAGCACCTCACGTTTGCAATTGCAACGGTATTATTGCCAACCCCAGGGCAATAGAAACAAGGTCATGCAGGGGACGTCCCCGACAAGCCTGAAAATGTTTCCGTCCGGTCTTCTTTGGGTCTTTCTTCACAAGCAGGGATTGCGACGGTCCCTGGTCCCGGCAGGCCGGGCATTCATTCGTGGCCAGGCTCCTGGACAATTACCCCGTCGCCTGGCAAGACACACCGCACATATATCGCCCGGGGGTCCTCTTTCTCGTCAACGACTGATGGATATCCTACAGCAACCTGCTCGACATTCAAACCCACACGAAACACCACCCCGTCCCACAAGTTACAGGCTTCTTTTTTGCGTGCTCAGTCCTAGCCCACTGGTCCCTGCATGTCTTAGACCTGACACCTCCCTCTTTGACTCCCCCAACTCGTCCAGGACAACTGCAGATAATCGGGCCAGGGTGCCTTTGCCAATGGTGAGCGTGAAGTTCTGTGACTCCCAGGCTGCAGGGACCGCACAGTGCACCACCAGTCCCTTGACCCGAGACCGAAACCTCCCCTCCTAATCTCGGCAACGCCCACGACAACGTCCACGGATCCACCACCCTCGACGACGCTTTTCTAGGCCTCCCGCAGACGTGTCTTGCTCTGCCTGGAGACTTGGAGGTTTGTGGAATTGTCCCTAGTTTCGACTCTGAGACTGCTGCACCGCAGGGTGGAGCATCACCAACACACCAACGTATCGTGCCTCCGGCGATCCTGCTGTCTCACTCCGTCTCGTTTCCGTGCCCGCTTATCACCCACACGCCGACACCGACTCTATCTCCGACTCTGGCATGTCCATATGCGACGAATAGGAAGGTATACGCTGAGCAGGTCTTCTTTTCATTTTCAGTAGCGAGGGGTGTCCTACTACGTAGTAGGTGTGATATCAGAACTAACTACATGCTCCACAACTTGCAACTCGCAACTTGATAGTCCCTGGCTTGTCTTTCTTCCGCCTTGCCCGTGCTCTTTTATCTCCGCTGCCCGACTTACAAAATCCCTATCTTGAAATGACCACCATCCACAACACCCGGACATCGACCACAGTGGTCCGACCGAGAAATAAAGGAAAACGGAACGAAAGCAGGGAGCAGTTCCTGAAAGAGACGAAAAAAGCAGCCTTTCAAGAGGAGATAACTTGAACTTCCAAAAAGTGACAAAGACAATCACTATAAATTGTGCATATCCTTGTAGCGCACGAAAAGCAACTTTGACGCCAATAAACTTGTCTTCCAACTCCTGATTGCCAAATTCCAGAGCCCCCGATGCTCGAACCGTTATCAAATTATGTCCTTATAAGGACATCATAATCGAAGTAAAGTGAAGTGAAAAGTGAACTGAGCAGGCAACAAGAGAGCTGTCTCTGCTATGTAGTCATTCTTATCTGCCATGCCGTCCGTGCCCTGCCGTTTTACATTCTTCTTCAGCGGAGGTTCGAGCCCTCGATCGGGCTTGTGGGGATGCTGCGAACGTTGCTGAGGTCGGCGCTGCCAGTCCTTCTCAAGGCCTGACTCATGGTCTCAATATTGAGGTCACCACCTGGGACGGAGATGTTGAGATGGGTCATGCTCGTGGGGCTGCCGAGGGGTTTCCGGGGCGGGCTCAACTCGAGGCCCTTCATGCTCCCCGGGTTGCTCGTCGGGGGGCTGGTTTCGGGGCCCTGGCTCGACACAGGTGATCGGATGGGCGAGGGCGATCGGTTCAGCGCGGCAGGGAAAGACGTGAGGCCAGCCATATGGATGCTGTCGCGGGATCCAGGGACGGCTGAATGGGACCCATGTTCAGCTTGTACGACGTCGGCAAAAGAAATGAAGGATAGTCGGCGAACGTCAGCGGAGTCGAGAGACCCGTAGTTGGAGGCGTTGTCGGCCGAGACAATGTCCCGGTCGGCAAAAGAGGCGAGCTCCGCGGCCCATTCACTGGCTGGCTGGTCACCCTGGTTGATCGTCACGGCAGCGGGCTGGTGAGAGCTGTGCGTCACAATCTCGACCGTGTCGGGATCAAGCTTCTGGTTTGTGATTGCTTCGGAGGCGTCGTCGAGAACAGAAGGAATATGGTCTTCGGTCTGAATGTGCGTCGGTATCGCCGGGGAGTTGGGGCTCAGGGCACTGCTTTCCTGGACATCGCGCTCGAAAATCTGCGATGTGGCGGGGGAGGAGAGACGAGGCGAGCCAGTAAAGCCACGGCTAGGAGATGAAGGCAAGACGAACGCTTGATCTCCTTGGGTAGCCCAGGTCGACGACTGGGTAGCAGACAGCTTGGACGTATCTCGAGACAATGAGGGTGGGCTTGTGGTGGCGGAGTTTGACTTGGATGGGGACTGCGATCGGGCATCGGATCTCGATGTGTCGGTCGACTTCTTCGTAACGGGGACCTTCTTCTTTCCAAGACTGAACAAGCTACGCATCTTGCTCTTACCGTCCTTCTTGCCATCCTCCGGGTGACTGTCTTCGTCTTCCACTGAGTTGGCAGCCCGCGGGGTCGAATTGTTCAACCGCTCCTCGGCCAGGATGGCTTCGGCGTATCGGCCGCCCGGGGGGGCGGTTGCTGGTTCGGCGAGACTCATGATGAGGATTGAAGTTGATGGGGTTTGAAATGGGAGGTAGTCACCGTTGTTATAAAGACGGAGATGAGAGGGGAAGAGAGAGATATAAAGGTTGGTGCCTAAGAGCTAGATTGGGTCAGTAACCGTGCCCTGCGAAGGTAGTTGGTATGGGAGCCAAACGAAGCCAGATCTGAGAGCGGCGGGGAGGAAAATTTGAAACACCACAGGCCAGACCGCGAAGCGCAGCTCGCTATATAAGGACAAGCCGCTATTCACTGCTGCCCTTGGGAGGGGAGAGATTGAAACCAGCAGTGGGCAATATTGAATACAGCACGTACCTGGGGCTGCACGAGTGTCCGTAGCTCCCGATTCAATATACACCAGACCCGCCGCGTCCAGCGCTAGTTAAGGTATTAGAGACCAACTAGTCACGGCAGTGCCGCTGGCTGGTTCTTGTTTTGCTGGGCTGGGGCCGCTGAGGAGGGGCCACCTGAGGGTAGAAGTGACGCAACAGGATGGATCGAAGCGTGCCGGGTGAGATTGGTCGAGGACTTGGAGGGTCGAGTTCAAGGTGGGAAGCCCTGATGCAATGGAGGTCGGGGATCGAGGGAAGAAGAGACTTTGCTGTGCTGGTCGAGGATGACGTCGGCAGAGGGCGCAAAGGGAGAGGACCAATATCCCAAGCCAAGGGGGGAATATGAGGACTCGTAAGTGGGTGTGATGGCTGTGTTGACTATGGCAGGGTTGACAGGGTTGGTGGGATTGCTGTCTGGCCTGAACGGGACGTCAGGTAGCTTTAAGGGAGAGAGGGTGAGGAGAGGGAGAAGGAAGGAGAAGGAGTGGAAGGAAGGGGCGGAGAAATAGGTTGGAGACGCAGCTATGAAGGGCAACCGAAAGAGAAAAAAAGGACTCGAGGGAACAGACGTCAGCAGAAGGAGTGTGTTGTGTTGTGAGTGTGCGTGTGTGCGTGTGCGAGTGTGCTTGCTGCAGAACAGATGCAGAGGCAGCGAGGCGCCAGATTGGATCCCGTCCCGTCCCGTTCGTTCGTTGTCTGGCTGATTGCAGGAGGTGCTTGTGCTGTGCTGTGCCGTGCTGTGCAGTACAGTGCAGAACAGCGGCAAGGACAACGAGATCGGCGCACCGGCAACCGCAAAACCAAGGCACGGGACCCGCGGGTATTAATCAACGAACAACAACCACCAGTTACGTTACGAACGACCGAACGTCCCAGGAGAATCTCGGCTGCGCACGAGACTGACGGGACGACGGCCGCGCGCGCCACGAGCCCCATCTCCTTTTCGTCCCTTGCCGCATTCCCATTTAGGCTTTTGTCGCTTGGGTTTCGGGGGGTTGCCGGCGCCGCCAAAGCATCGACGCCAGTCGGGCTGGGCGAGCCCGTCTGAGACGCCCAAGAAGCAAGGCTCCTAATAAATCGAAAGAAAGCAATTAAACCCCCAACCAACCCGCTGCGTCTCGGGACTTTGTCCTGCAGCTTGCGGCGTTGTTTTGCTTCGCCCGGTTGGTTGCTCGTTCATCTCCGTGCCAGGACGGCATGTGGAGAGGCCGCAATTACAGTGTCTCGCGCCCAACAGCCGGTGCCAATGCTCATCTGCATGAAAATGGCGATGCATTGACTGCTGCAATGTACGCGCAGGCCGGCAGACATGCAAGTCAAAGACCACGGTGCCCCGGGATAAAATCTTCCCAGAAGTTTATCGTTGGCCCTGGAGACTGGAGTGCGTGCAGCATGCAGCAGAAAAAAGCAACCGGAGATCACGGAGAACGGATGCTGGCTGTGCAGAGAACTGACTGGTAGGATGGGACTGTGATGTCCTGAGATGGGGTAAGATCGGGTTGCATTTATTATGCCAAAACTGGTGTTTTGGTGTATCACTCCATGTTTCCCTGGGCCTCACGGCCTCGGCTGGGACTTTGATCACAAGGCATCATCCAATTTGGTTCTCGATTGTATTCCAAGGGGCCTGATCTCATGTCCTTCATCCTCCGTCCCTCTCATCCTTCGACTAAAACCGACGATAACCCCCGCTACCAACCTCGTCCTCGTGACAGCTCCTTCGCTCCCACATCACGCACACTGCCTTGTCCGACTCCAGTAAGGCACGACATGACACAAGATAGCACAGGCGCCCCCCAAATTGGGGTGTGATCCACGCCTCGAGTCACTGAGAAAGGAGGGGAAAGTTCCCTGCTTAACCCCCTTGGGCGGCCTTCTTAACCTTGGGAGAGCCACGCGAGGAGCCAACAGAGGCTTTGGGTGACCACCGCCAAAACACGACATCACACTCGACGTGATTGGATCTCCTCCCCCTCATTCATGCTCCGGACTCAGAAGCTCCTGATAGGCCCGGGTCCCGACCCCCTATCACCTCGCCACCGAGCAAAGGGGTTCCTAGGTTCCTCAAAGGACCGTTTAACGTGTGTCCGCGTCCCCGGGAGGATCTGATCGGCGTGTCTGACAGACTTGTTCCAAAGTCGAAACAAGGGCTTCGTCAGCTGTGAAGCACCAAGAAGCGTCGATAAGATCGAAAAGCCACAGAGGGGTTGCCAGAAAGCCACGGAGGGGCTCACCACCTTCATCCCCGGGGTGCCGACGTCATCGGGCCGTCGATCCCGAGCTAGCCTTAGTAGTAGCATCCCCGTGACTCGATCATGTGACTATAGGCGTGACTTTCTCCCACTGACAACCTCTCACCTTATGTCAGCAGGTTCCTTACGTAAGTCGGTCTCGAGGAAGAAACTTCCCATCCTCAATTCAAGAGTGATCGCGAAAGTACTATCCGCAGCCCTCACGATACGTCAACTCCCGCGGCCACTCACCAGCACTCGGTGAAGGAGGTTTGCCCAGCTGCCTCGAATCTCTCGCAACCGTCCTCGATTCCTCACCACTCAATCGCATCTCTTCCCGCTCCATCACGCGACAATTCGTCCACCGGCCACCATGGAGTTCCGAACCCTCGTCCGCCCGGCTACCCGCCTCCTCACCACCCCTCGCCCGGCCACCCTCCTCCCTCTCGTCCCCGTCCGTGGCCACAAGACGACGGCCCGCACGAAGCGCTCCCTCAAGATTGCGCCCCACGACTCCTTCCTCCCCAACCGCCAGACCGCCTTCCCCGCCGCCGACTCCATCATCTACAACCCACCCTCCTCCGAAGCGTCACCCGAACACACTCCCTTCCTCTTCCTCCCTAGCAATGATAGCCGCCGCGTCGCCCTCACCCGCCTCCGCCACATTGCCGACTCACCCGCCGCTCCTAAGAAGGCTTCGGATCTTCCGAAAGAGGTCAACTACAAGCGACGAACTCCTTCCTACCACCTCGGCGCTGAGGACATCAAGGAAATGAAGCGCCTCCGCAATGAGGATCCCTTCAAGTGGACTTCGTATTCACTCGCCGAAAAGTTCCAATGCTCGTCGGTCTTTGTACGAATGGCCGCTCCTGCCCCCCCCGAGTACCTGAAGGCTCTCAAGGACAAAGCTGAGCGAAGGGAGAGCAGATGGGGTCATATCCGAGCAAAGGCCAGAGATGACCGCAAGCGGAGGACGGAGATGCTCTACCGCGGAGAGCTGTAACGGGAGAGATGCGAAACACCAAATGGTGTGCCTTTACGAACGAGTCACGGAACTGTACACATACGAGACCATTTGAGGCAACATGTACGAATAGGATTATTCAGAGGTGGAGCGAGAGCCAAAGATGGGCATCTGTTCGGAGGCTTAGAATGGTCAAATGACTCAAGTCATTGTACAACTGCCGATACCAAGAACTCTCTAAATACATCAAAGCAACCTTTTGTATTTTGTTTTCCGCCCTGTTTGGAAGGGCCACTACCAGCTTCCCATATGATCATTACTCATCCTCAAAAGCAGATATGCACGAAATTCCCAGTTTATATCCCTAACCCAAGCGTTTTTAACCAGAACCCAGTCGCATCATACTTATGCAGTTTTCGAGCAGATGCCGTCTTGACATCCAACGTTTAACCTGACACCGAATTTGATGTTGACGTTCTTCGACTGCTCCCCACAGAAGACGATGACGAAGATCCAGTGCCATTCCCGAGGTCTTTATCGCCCGGGACGACCCGCCAGCACCACCCGCACCAGCTCCGGCGCGCACCGCGCACCTCGCGGCCGAGGATCCGGCTCCCGCTGCCACGCTCGTCATCCCACTCCGGTACGCACGCGCCGACACGGACCATGCGGACACGCTTGCGCTTCACAACGCCGCCGATGCCCTCGATTTCGTGCCGGTTGTAACCCGGGCCTAACGCGGGCGAGGGCGTGCGCTCGTGCGACAGGCGCAGTGAGTCGATGAGCACGTCCATGGGGGCCGCTTGCGCCGTGACCGGCATCGGGGCGGGGACGACGTTACCGTCCCGGGCGTCCTCCGCGTCGCAGTCGAGTTGTTGCTCGCGCTCCTTGGCGGCACAGCAGTCGGCTTCGCGGCCGCAGATGACGCCGCGATCGCCGTCACCGATGCCGGTTCCGAGACCACCGAGGATCTCGCCATATTGGTTGCGCCAGCGCCAAATTCTATGCTGTGTTAGCGAATGCTTTGCGCGGGAGAATGTAGACGGGGGACATACCGTTGGTACTCATGATCGGCGCCGCGGATACTTCGTCCACAGGGCTGGCATAGCCATACTCCCTCGTCGTCGCATTTGCAGACGACGCGTTGGACGGCTTCTGAAGTCACTGGCAGATTCGGGTCTAAGGGAGGTTTCGCCAAGGTCGCGATTGGGGCGTGGACGCAGGCTTTGCATAGTCTTCTGTGCCTTTCGCGCAAGGCGACTGGTGCTGGCGGCTTGATGGCGCAGTTCTATAGTGAGGAGGTCAGAACATGAAATCCAATCTCACCTCGTTACTCCGTTCCGTCTAAGTGCTCTGGACGGCAGGGGACTCACTCTGCATATTACTTCATTACATCGACGACACTCGCCGACCATGTCGCGGGCGCAGTCACCAGACTTGCCGCTGTAGTTGCGACCATCCTCCATATAAAACCAGTTCCCGGCTCGCGCGCGGTATCGGAAGGTGTCGGCAGGGTCGACGACGACAGCTTCGTTGCCACAGCGCAGAGTAGAGGAGAGGAGGATGCTGCGGTATTGGAGGAGGCCATGGTGGACGAGACGACAGGTACGAGAGAGGGCATCAAGGGTATTGAGATCGATCGAGGAGGCGATTGCGATGACGATCCTGTTTAGGGGAGGAAGAGACACATGTTAACACACTGTTGAGGTTCTCATGATGGAGCAGGTGGATGTTATTGGGGACGTGGGGGTTCTATGGCAAGGTCCCATGATGAGGTGTTCTTGTCACAGAGTATCATTTAGATGAGACGAGAACTGGGGAATTGGGACGGGCGGGACATGAGGGAATAGAAGAAACGGTCAAGGCATACGGATAGCACGACAGAGCGTCGGTGGCAGAGCTGCGAAAGGTAGGCGTGTCCATGTTGGCTGTTGGTTCTGGGAGGTTGTGCAGGCCGTCGGGCCAGGGTCCATTCCGTCCGTTGGCGGAGAGCAGCTGGAGTTTCTTGAGCAGCAGCAGATGGTGATACTCCTGTTGTTGTTGGCGCAGCTGTTGGAGTTGGGGGTCGTTGTGATGGAAGGGGTCGCGGTGGTGATGTAGCACGCCCGGCATCGGCATCGGGGCCGGTTCACGAGCATGACCGTCAGGCACGGGGCCGGGGCCAAGACCAACAACGCTGGGACCGGCGTCGTCGTCGTCGTCCAAGTCCACAAAGCGCGCCATGGCTGATTTGGTTGAGGAGGCGTGTGCTTTCGTAACTCACTGCGATGGTGCTTCTGCTGGGGTTGCAGTTCCCTCCGCGCCTGGGCTGCTAGGCAAGGTACTCGCTAGTCGGCTACCCACACGATGGCGTCCAGCCCCAGGATCTGATAAGCACGCGATCGTCGGGGCGTCGACGGTGCGTCCGAGGCTCGGCCGATGTAGCCCGGCGGTCGAGGAAGTGGTCGCGGAGCGGGAGAGAAGCCGGGAAGGCGGCTTTGGGTTTGGTTGCTCTGCAGACGACTTGCAGGAGTCTGGATGCCCAGAACGGTTGCTTGGCTCGCGTGTAGGGCGGATCCCTGGTACGTAAAGGGAGGCAGACAGGGCAATTTCTTGTGCTTGTTCTTTCTGCCAAGAGTAAAGAAACGCAGACTAGAATTGGAACAAGCAAAGCGTGGCTTTGTGGTTGATCTGGAAGTGTGGAGGATGCGGGAAAAGAGGCCCAAGCCAGAACGAGCCGAGAAGTCTCTTAAAAACTGGGGATTCGACGGAAAACGGGAGGAGGGGTGCCACTAGAGCCTTTTGATTTTGAGAAACCGGGGGGGAGAGAGAAT
>JAZAVJ010000406.1:0-28579 GCA_037954315.1 Neonectria punicea | reverse complement strand
CCCCCCCCCCCCCCCCCCCTCCAGGGCAGTAGACCAGTGGGCCGGTGGGGCCCTGGCAGCTGGCAGCACGGATTCAGCGTGCTCAGGGAGGTGAGATGCGCTGAGGTGAGGTGTCCTTCCATTTTAACCCGCTGAAAACTTGGCAGCGTGTCTTAGGTAATGTACTGTAGGTACCTGTTGCGCACAGCGGATGGCTGGTGTACCTGAGGTGGGCTTATCCCGGGCTCCCTATCCAGGTGTCCCCCAAGCCCGTGCCCGCCCCCTTTGCGCTGAGTCCAGCCTCGCCTTGGCTGTCTGTGGACGTCTCAGTGATCATTCTCTCGCCTAGGTAACCTCCCGTCTGTCCTTTGTCCCCCAGGTACTTCGTACTTGCGGCTAGGAGGGCTAAGAAGAAAAAAACCGGCCTGCCTCGTGTTTCTTCGTCCGCGCGCCCTCCCACAAAACCCCCTGGTCCCTATCAAGTCACTACGCCCAGCATCCACCCGCCACAGCTACCTCGACTGTCGTACCGAGGTACCTTACCTACTACGAGGTACCTACCCTCTTCGGCCTTCTGCTCACCAAACGGCAACGACTACCACCCCGTCCCCCCGTCTCCTCGTCCCAGCAAACACGCAGCATCCAGCCAAGTTGTCACTTTCGCATCGCATCGCATCGCACCGCGTCTGCTTTTCTGCTGCGTTTTCCGCTCTCCCTCCTACCGATTCAAGCATTGACGACGACGACCCGGACGACCAGTCACGGCCAAAACGACGACGACGACACGTCAATCCTTCCCTCGCTCGAACCCTGACGGCGCGAAACCTCACCATCGTGGCTCTACAAATAGGCCCCCCTCCACCGCGAACCGAGCCAAACCACCACCACCCCCTGCGCCATCGACGACCACAACGAGTGCCACGGCCTCTTGATGCATCGTTACTGAAGCCCGGAAACCGCATTCACCGTCGTCTTCCTTCGCTTTTCGGTTCCGTCTCCGTCTCCGCCCTCGTTCTCCCTCCCTCCCTCAACCACCCTCGTTTTTTCTTCGACCGGCTCCCTCGCCCGGTGCGAGTCCTCGCCAGCCCAGACTCGTGTGTCTCTGGCGCAAACCACCTCGGCTCGAACCGAACACAATCCGACGCGCAATCAAATCTTTCGTCGACCCTATCCTGCAGAGGCGCTCTGTCGCCGGCTCACACCCGTTTTACAACATGATTGAGGACAAGTATGTTGTGCTCTGCCCCATTGCCTTCGTCTCGCTCAGAGATGCCCTTGCGTCTAGAGTCCTGTTTTAGACTCCTGTCCCGTCGGATCCTCCCTTCCTCAGCCGCAGTCACTAACTTTCATCTTCAAGGTATATCGGCCTGGCGCTTGCCATGAGCTCAGCACTTGCCATTGGTATGCTCCTCCAACTGGTAGCTTAACTCGTATGGCTGCTAATTCCTTCTCTAGGAACGAGTTTTGTCATCACCAAGAAGGTCCGTTACCAATGCATCATCTACGAACGAGCGAGCCGACTCTCGACCAAGAATGGCAACGCGAGCCTCGTGCCTCTCTTCGAATGCCATACTAACGAACGCACAGGGATTGATTCAAGCAGAGGAGCGTCATGGCTTCGAGGGCGATGGATATGCATACCTCCGTAACCCCTTGTGGTGGGCTGGTATCGCCACCTGTGAGTATTGCTCGTTTCTTGCGACTAGGGCAACGCTGACATGTCACTCAATTCAGTGGCTACAGGAGAAGTCTTCAACTTTGCCGCATACGCTTTCGCCCCCGCCATTCTCGTCACACCTCTCGGAGCCCTCAGTGTGCTCATCGGCGCCGTCCTAGGATCTTATTTTCTCAAGGAGGAGCTGGGAACACTGGGCAAACTCGGCAGTGCTATCTGCCTCATCGGCGCCGTCGTCATTGTGCTCCATGCCCCTCCGGACGAGGAGATCGAGACCATTGACCAGATCCTGCACTATGCCATTCAGCCAGGTATGTGCATGCTTTTCTGCATCTTCTGTTGCCCCCGGCGCGCCCTCTGACTCGGATCCAGGATTCCTGCTTTATGCCATTGCCGTCGTCTCATTTGCGCTCTTCATGATCTACAAGGTCGCCCCCATCCATGGAAGGAAGAACGCGCTCATCTACCTCTCCATTTGCTCGACCGTGGGCTCCATCTCCGTCATGTCCGTCAAGGCTTTCGGAATCGCCCTAAAGCTTACATTCGCCGGTCACAACCAGTTCAGCCATCCTTCAACCTACGTCTTCATGATCCTCACCACCGTCTGCATTCTTACTCAGATGAACTACTTCAACAAGGCTCTGGCCTGCTTCCCGACCAACATGTAAGTCACCATTGCTCCGTTGCGATCAAACCGTTGCTCACCAACAACCCCTAGCGTCAACCCCCTCTACTACGTTACTTTCACCACCGCGACCCTCTGCGCCTCGTTCATCCTCTTCAGCGGCTTCAACACGACCGATCCCGTCAACACCCTATCCCTCCTCTGTGGCTTCTTGATTACCTTCACGGGTGTTTACCTGCTGAACCTCTCGAGGGGTGATCCCCATGGGCACAGGCTAATTTCTGGTCGAGGGGGATCTGATGCCACTGGTACTGATATGGTGTCCGGTCTCCAGACTCGCCTGAGCATGCAGTCCAGGCGCAGCGGCGACCCTTCACGACACAGCGTGAGCAGCATACTTGGCGATCGGGAGGGTCTGATCCACGCCTACGACGAGGAGGAAGCCCACGGCTTTGCCCTCACCGACCTCGCTGAGGACAGCGACGACGACGACGACGACGACATGCGCCGCTCTAACGGAGCCAATGGCAAGAAACACTACGAAAACGGGATCGAGCTAGAGAATCGCAAGTCAGGGGGCGACAGGTAATGCAGTTGGACAGCAGAACTCCTTAAATGTGGGAGCAGAGCACACGGATGTTGCCAAAGGTGTTCACTGAATACTCGCTCCAATTTTCCATCTTTTCCATCATGACTGGAGAAGGCCATTGTACATTTCCGACACCATTTGATCGAGCGAGAGTTTCTCGGAGCATGACCAGATGCATTCACGAACAATACATAGACGCAACGGGACTCGCAGGTGCAGGTGCCACCATCCACAGTTGCGCATGGGGGTTAGTTCTCAGGGGCGGTTGAGATGTATTGTCTACTACCACTTGAGTATGAATGGGCACGGGTTTTGGGGGCGTTGACGGGATTTGTATCTGGGCCAGGAAGCTGGCTCTCCTTGTACGATACTAGGTTGCATGACACGACAGGAGAGGGACGACACGGGGACTTTTTTTACTTACTTCTGCCCTCATTCTGGGGCAACACGGGAGGAGTCTTACACATGAGAAGATGCGCCAGCATCACTACTGGTTGCCGAAGGGATGTCAAGAGAATTGGGTCGGGATATTGTAGAATTTTTTCGTCAAGTCGCAGGGCTTCTTGGGGTTGGGAGAAGGTCACATATTTTTTCGCGCCGAGTTTTTGGATTCTTTCGAATGGGAAGAGCAGCGGCTGCACAAAGAGGTTTAAGATGCTAGAAAAAACATAGAAAAGTATTCCAAACCCCTCGCATGCTACTGATGATCATGACTGCCTAATAGGTGGGGCATGCGACGAGATTTTGAACGTCTGACACGAAGCATTGGGCTTCCAACAGCCAATTAACTACCTGCAGCGTTCAGGGGTCCGTCGTTAAAACTAGCAATGAATTTTACCCCTAGGTTCGCACGTATTTCATTGGTAGTTCACTACGTTGGGAGACAACGTTTTCCTTTCCTCCAAGACCACGACTATGTGTTATCAATCATCAAGACCTCACACGTCAATCACATCACAGAGGAAAACACAGTTGAACAGTGGTTGTTGGTAGACGAGTGATGACACGGGTCTCGTACGTGTCACCATGACCTTCGGGTCTCATTTTGTTTTTGTGCTTTGCCTACCATTACAAGCAAGAATGAAACCGTCCGTGCCTTTAGCAGATGAAAATCTTCAATCGACGCCTAGACCTCCGCCCCTCAACCACATTCCCAGTTCCATCATCTCATCAAATCACAGGAGAATTGAGAGGAGCTTATTGCTCAACAGGCTCAGCACCCTCCTCAGCACCCTCCTGCTGCTCGGCCACTCGGGCGTCCTGGGCAGCCTGGTTCTGGGCGGCCTTGGCGCCATAGTCTTGGCTGACGGGCTGGACAACAGCCTGCTCCTCCTTGGGCTCGATGATGGTAACGGCATCAGGGAGAGCCTTCTGGGGACCAGCCTTGCCCTCGGGGTCGGCACCGCGCATGATCTTGACCTTGATACCCAATACACCCTGTCGGAGCAGGACGTGACGGGTAGCACTGTCGATAAAGTCCTTAGCGGGCTGACCGGAGTGGATCATGAAGCCGTCGGTGAACTTCATGGACTTGGCACGGGCGGCACGGAGCTTGCCAGAGACGACAACCTCACAACCCTTGGCGCCGGACTCCATGATGAAGCGGAGGACACCATAGCAGGCACGGCGGACGGCCAGACCGTTGAGGAGCTTGTAGCGGAGAGACTCGCACTGGGCGACAGCGGACAGACCACGGTTCTGGACCTTGGCGGCGTACAGGGAGACGGAGTTCTCGGGGAACTTGAAACGCTTCTGGATGAGGGAGGTGAGCTCTCGGATGCGGCGACCTTGCTCGCCGAGAACCTCCTGAGTGTGGGTGGCGCGAATAATGATATCTGTAACCGTGGGGGTGACGCGGACCTCGACGCCGGAGTAGCCCTCCTCAGCCAGCTCGCGCTGGAAGAACTCGTTGAGCTCGGCGTAGAAGACACCGTCGGCGACGAACTTTCTCCTCTTGGAGCTATAGAGACGAGACGAATTAGCAAGGTGACTCGAGAAGCAGAGAGTTCTCGGTGCTTTTGTGCGATTTTGCTATGTTCGGGACACAAATCCCCGGGCACAAACTCCCCACGACGGCGGGGTGTCAACCGAGACGAAGCATCGCATCGAATCGAGTTGGCGACGCCCAAATCGCGGGACAAAGGAACAGCAACGGGAGAAACTCACATCTGAGCACCAGGGTGAGCCATCTTGAATGTGATTTGGGGGGGAACTGTTGTCGTGGACGGAGTTCAAGGGCTGGTTGCAGAGAAGGTTCGCGATCCGGGGATTGGAGGTGGATTTGGCGAGCCTCACAAACATCTCTGGCGGTCGCTCAATTTTTTGGTGTGGGTTGAGCCCTAAATCTGGCAAGCCCACACAACTGGACTAACCCAAGGCCCACGCACACAGCACTGCGAGATGACCGGAGATCGGAAAAACTGTTTTTCTCCCAGGACAGAGCGCAGCCAGGGCACCCCTGCCTGATGTGGTAGACGCTCGGGCCATAACTGACGTCTCTGTCTTCGTCCTTTCCTTTTCCCGTCACCTCCGAAGTCCCGCTGTTGAGCCCCGCGCTACTCGCAGAGTTCTACCGCCTAACAGGCCAGAGCGAGTGTGGCTTGTGACGATGGACTGAGCTGCGGAGCGAGCAACCTCACCTTACACTCACTGCCCAAGCGCGCGTCCACGGAGCTTCTTGTCCCTTGCCTTGACGGACACGGAGGTTTCTTCTGCTCCTCTCCTTCCCTCTGTCTTTCCGAAAGTCATGTCAGAGCCTGCACCATAGCCTCGACGATATCCTGGACCTCCTGTTTCTGACGTCGTCCTCTGGCGATCCAGCGATCTCGGTCTACACTTCTACTCTAAACTACACCTCTACACTTCTACATCCCCAGACAGCATTTCCCATATTCGACATACGGACAAGCTGCGCCTTGACAGCTCGGCTTGTGCGCATTCCGTCCACGCCATCGCCAGCAACCAACAACTCCCCCCGTCTTGATCTTGCGGTCGACGCCGCTCGTCACTCGCCATCATGGAGGCTCGAAAGGTACGCGCGAACTCGCCCCCTGCCTTTCCAATCTCGCCCTGGGCCGGTCGGTCCTCGTTCAAATCCTAACCATGCCTAGATCGTCGAAAATATTCAGGGCATCTATGGCGGCCAGATGACCAAGGGCACCTTGCGCCTGACCGACTACCACCTCGTTTTCTGCGCCCCCGTCGACCAGTCCGGCAACCCTGGGTTAACTCAGAAGGACCCCGCGGCCGCCACGCCCAAAGTTCGCGAGCGATGGATCACGTTCCCCATGATCTCCTACTGCACCTTCCGCCCTGTCCCTCCAGGTTCTCGCCAGGCCCCGTCGATCCGCCTGAGATGTCGCGACTTCACCTTTGTCACCTTCAACTTTGCCGAGACTGATGCCGCGCGCGACACATTCGACTTCATCAAAGCGAGGACTTGCAAGCTGGGTACCGTCGAGAAGTTATATGCGTTTAGCCACAAGCCTTTGAAGAACGAGAGGGAGGTCAACGGCTGGGAGTTCTATGATCCCAGGGCTGAGTTCCGTCGCCAGGGAATCAGCGAGAAGTTGCCCGACAAGGGGTGGAGGATCACCCATATCAACAAGGATTATACATTTTGCGAGACCTATCCCGCCTTCCTGGTCGTCCCCTCGAGGATTTCGGATAACGTACTCAAATACGCAAGAGATTTTCGATCAAGGAAGCGCATACCTGCACTATCGTACATCCATCCCATCAACAACTGCACCATTACACGAAGTTCACAACCCTTGGCCGGAATTACTCGGAAGACTAACGTGCAAGACGAGAAACTGGTGGCGGCGTCCTTCTCAGCACTGATTCCTCACGGCTCCGAGGATACTACTCCCCTATCAAGCCAGCCTGACATCTCGAACGGGGGTTCCATTTTGGAGCCAGACCTCTCAGAGACAGAACGTTACGAGGATGAGCTCATCTCCAAGTCGGCTGCTGTCTATGACGAAAAGACTGGAAAACGCCTCGTGTACGGCGCTCAGCAAAGCAATCTGATCGTAGATGCTCGCCCGACCATCAACGCCATGGTGAACCAGGTTCAGGGGATGGGCTCTGAGAACATGGACAAGTACAAGTTCGCGCGGAAGATTTTCCTTAGTATTGAGAATATCCACGTGATGCGGATCTCCCTCAACAAGGTCATTGACGCGATCAAAGACGCCGATATCTCGCCTTTACCTCCAAACAAGGACCTCCTGCATCAGAGCGGGTGGCTGCGGCACATTCATGACGTTCTCGATGGATCGGCCATCATCACAAGGCAGGTAGGGATCAACCACTCCCACGTCCTCATCCACTGCTCCGACGGATGGGATCGCACGAGTCAGCTCAGTGCCTTGGCCCAGATCATGCTAGATCCCTACTTCCGTACCTTGGAGGGCTTCATTGTCCTTGTCGAAAAGGACTGGCTATCGTTTGGCCATATGTTTAGGCTCCGATCCGGGCACCTAAACCACGAGACTTGGTTCAATGTACAGCAAGATGCCTTGGCCGGCTCCAAAGTGCAACCCGGGGAAAATGATGGCCGCAACGATGCTTTCCAGAACGTCCTCAGCGGCGCGAAACGATTCTTCAACCAGAATCTCAACCAGAGCAAGGACGAAGGAGACCTGGCTGGCGTCAGCGAGACAACATCTGGGAAGGTTGAGGACGAGGATGCCACAGCCCCTAAAATGATCAGCCCCGTCTTCCATCAGTTTCTTGATTGCACCTACCAGCTCCTGCGACAGAACAAGACGCGGTTCGAGTACAATGAGCGGTTCTTACGCCGCCTCCTGTATCACCTTCACTCATGCCAGTACGGCACCTTTTTATATAACTCGGAGAAGCAAAGACGAGATGCGCGGGTGTCTGAGCGGACCTCCTCTGTCTGGGATTACTTTCTATGCCGAAAAGCCGAGTTCGCGAACCCCGATTACGACCCCACGATAAATGACCTTGTAAAAGGCCAAGAGAGGATTATCCTGCCGCGGTTGAAGGAGATTCGATGGTGGCACCAACTATTCGGCCGAACTGAGGATGAGATGAACGGTGCGCTGAACGCAGCCGCTACAGCCGAGACTGATAGGCAAGCTGCCATCTCAAGCTTCCAATATCCTAGCGTCGCACATGTCGAACAAAACGCAAGCTCGACAACCTCGAGCTCAAGTGCCCCTCCAGTTCCCGAAAATCAGTCAGTCCTTGCGGCAGTCGAGACTGCTCACCAGACCCTAACGCCAGACACACGCCATGCCTCGATGCAACGAAGCGAGTCTGCAGAGGGCCAAAGCCCCTTTGCCGTGATCCGAGATGGCATCAGCAACCTGAACTTGGGGAAGAACGTGATGGCGACCTTTAGCCAAGGCGAAAAAACGTCGCCCAGCCCCTCTCCAGCACCCACTCGCACTCTGAGTGACCAAGAGCTGCGAGAGATGACATAGAAGGTCATGTTTCCAATGCCGAACGCCGGTCCGTACTTGATCGTTGAGACCCACACAACGGTCCGGCACGCCCATCCTCGCCCACGTACCCCGGCCGTACCGACGTTGGTCGAAAGCGCGACATCCTCACCCCATGGCCGGGATAGCGAGCACAGCCTACAAAGCGAACCGAGCGACCTCAGTGGTGAGTGGGAGTATATCCAACGGCGCGAGGCCGACCATGTCTCTGGGCCAAGCTGTTTGAATGGACCCAGGAGCGCCTTTGCTTCCTCCCGGAGAAGCTCTGGGTCAAAGTCGGAGGGTTGGCATGATCAGCAGCCGCCGTCTACGACGATCAATGCGAAAGTAAAGCTTCTCAAGGAGCGTGAGAGACGCGGCTTCAACCGGTCGTCTACATAAAAAGACGGTCTATCTTCCTTCCGAGCTCTGCACAGTGGCGTTTTTCTAATGGCATTGATGGGTTTGCATTCCGGCACTGCGTTTGTCTTTTCTGTGGAGTTAGATTGGTGTATTAGCAGCGGGATCTGAAAGAGAAGTCCTGAATACAGATGAGCGTACAGCGTTGATATTAGGAGCCTCTGGCGACTCTGTGGAGAAGTGTATCCAGCGCCGGTATCAGAATCACGACACACATAAGTAGCATCTTTCAGGGATATTCAGAATCCCCCGGGAAGAAAAACCAGTGCATCATCCCATATTCAAAAAGAGCTGTGGCTCGTGCCGCCTCTTATCGTCTTGTAATGTTTTTCTTTTATCTATCTCATAGCGTCATCCCGAGTGTAGCAACGTCGTCTGCAATTCGTGAGTTTGATGGATGTGCCGGGTGGCTACTAGATCCTCTTGGACATGGTTGCAATGGGGACATAGATGTCTAGTCGGCCCTCAGATCTCTGCGGTATCCCTCCGTTCGCTTCTTCAACCCATGCTCCTTTTTCTCCATGGCCTCCACCTTCTATGCTCTCAACAGATCCTCTACAAGAAATACTCAATGTTGATCTCTAGGGTGCTAACAGGGTACCTGGAAGGACGTCAGTATTAGTTGTCTCATTGCAAGGCGCGAGCCTCCTCTGGGCTTACTCACTTCAAATCAAACTTCTCCAGCACGGTGGGGTGCAAGACACCGAACTCGCCGATGCGCGCCTCCTTGCCGCCGTAGCGGAGGTAAACGGCGGCAGCATGGCCGGGGAAGAAGGTGGCATCGTTAAGCTCTTCGATCCAGTAGCCGTCGGGTTTACCAGAGTCCTCCTGGGTAAGGAACGAAGTGCGAAGCATGAGCAGGACTCGGTCCAGTAGGCCGTGAACGATCTCGAACCCACTGTTCCGGCCGTACCAGGCGGCGGAGAAGTGACGCTCGTTACGAGCTTGGCGCTCCAGACTCTCGTCCTTGAATACGACGTCGGAAACCTCGAAGATCTTCATGGGAACGCTGTGGCCCTTGTTCTCACGGATGGTCTTCAGGAGACCAGGCAAGAGAGTTGACCGTACGACCTGGTATTCGGCGGTCTTGGGGTTGGCGAGACGGACCACGGTCTTGCCATCATCCTCGCGGTTTAGCCAGGCGAAGTTCTCGTCGTGGCTGCACAAGCTGAGAGGCAGCACCTCGCTCCATCCCGCCATAGCAGATTCAGTCCGGATAATATCGCTGAGCTTGTTGATCATCAGGGGTGCACCAACAGTGGCACTACGGGTTGGAGCAGTACGGGGGAGGTTGTTGTAGCCGTAGCACACAGCGAGATCCTCCATAATATCGCACTGGTGAAGGACATCGGCGCGGGTAGGGGGGACAGAAACCTCGAGGATGTTGGAGTCCTTCTCGGAGAGCTTGCAGGTGTAGGCCATCTTGGAAAGGAGCTTGCAAAGGTTCTCGGTAGACTCGTTGAGGCCTGTGCAGCTGTTGAGGTAGTCAATCTCGACATCAAAGACTCGGGGCTTGAAGCTGGGGGTGACGCGAGTAAGGTTGTTGTGCTCCGAAATGATCTTGACTGGCTCCACAGTGAAGGGCTCCGCGCAGTACATGGAGAACATGGTGACCATCATGTCGGTGACGATCTCCAGCTTGGTGAGATCGGTGGCAGTGATTTCCATGAAGATATTTGTGGTATCGAGGGTGATTTTGGAGTGATCGCTATTGATAATAGGGGGCAGCGATGCCACGACCTTGTTAGAGTCGAAGATGACGGGGTACACGGGGGCGTCGCGAATGATGTGAAGGAAGCGACCCAGGTGCTTGTCGTTTTCGTAGAAGGCCATTAGTTCCTCGGCGTTCATCTCCTTGGTCTGGTTCAGTGGTATGAACTTGATATCTTTGGGGGGCAGGGCTTCATAGGTGAAGGGGCCCTTGACGGTGTCGAGATCATGAGTACCGATGGAGACCAAGGTTCGATTGCGGGCCAAGTTCTGGTGCAGCTTGTCTTGTAGGGCGATGAAGGACTCGTACCGATCCTTTGTGAACTTGAAGTTGCGCAGGATCGCGCCCGCGACATAAGGGCGAACCTTTTCAACCTCCGGGTGAACAGTGATAGTCTCTAGCTTGCCGTCCTCGGGCTCGACGAGGCGGAAGTTGGGTTCGGGGACATGGCCACGGAAGATGTTGAGGTTGAGGGCAATGCCCTCGAAGCAGAGCATATCATAGCGGTTGGCGGGGATCTCGATCTTGAGCTGGGGAGGTTCTTGAACGCCATTGACGATGGGCCGGTTGTCGTTCTCGGTGTCCTCGTCCAGCTCAATGCCGAATTCGAAGCAGAGGTCCTCGAACTCCTCGGTCGTGAATCTGTTGCGCACGCAAGTGACTCGGTCAGCAAGGCTGGTGTATCTCATGTCGACGGTAACGGGGAGGGGGGGTTGATGAGGGGCATGGTGATCCGCACTTTTGACCGAGGGCCTCGTAGAGCTTGTACTTGTCGACGGAGATGGTAGGCATGGTGAAGTGGAGGACTCGGTCGCAGCCTCTGGCCTGGGTGGTGTTCCTGTCCAAGAATTGTAGGCGTGGATAGCTCCCGTCGGGCTTGGGACGTGAAGCGTGGGACGTGGGACGTGGGCCAGGGCGTGTGGATTCCCACTGAGTCACAGGAAATTTTGGGGATGGACGTCGTTCGCAAGACAGAGAGCGATCGATCATCAGTGGAGGGGAAAAGAGCGGCGATATGATGAGACTTGTAGTGTGGCAGCCATTCCTAGTTGGAAGAAAGTACTATGCTAGCATGGGCATGGCGGGGTGAATTGTCTGTCCGGATCATCGATGCTCCCCATCCCGGCCGCGGCTTGGCAGCTTGCAGGTAAGTTGTGGCTGGTGAGGGGCAGCTGCTCCTGCATGTGCGAGATGACAGAACCTTGCGCTGCTTCGGGTTAAGCCTCCCCACGTGATTCTGGGGGCGGCGTTGAAAGTTGGATGGTGGAGCCGCTCAACGTCACCATTCGCAGAGCTGAAAGGCTGTCAATTAGGCTGCATACTGGGGAATGGATGGAAGAAAAGGTGACCAAACATTTCTTATCTGTTGGACATAACTCCAAGAACCAGACAGTCAGCCTGTGATTATGTTTTGCCAACTATGAGAACAGTTTTCTATATCGAAACTCGAAACGAAGACACGATAAGCCTACGGTAACCAAACAAATGCTCTATCGTTTATTTTGACATATGTATATTTTAGATTGATCAGTCCGATCAATGACTGAATCATCTGGCAATACCACCAACTGCCCAACTGCAAATATGATCACTAGCAAGCACCGAGACTGATACTCATTCATTGCTTGTATAGATCAACCAACTGACACAAGGGAAATCCCGCGTCAGTTTTCTCAGAGACGCAATAAGAACGTTTCTCACAAGTATCAAAGTGCTGGTTGCAATGCAGCCGATGTCATGCCAGAAAAATGGCATTCCTCACTTAACCAAGTTCAGCATGGTTCTAGTGGATTTCAGTGGACGGCGAGGCGGCTGTCAACACCTTCATTGGTGAGCGTCCGTGCGGGTGTCCTGGAGACGTGGCGAAGATACGGACACCTGGGCGGGTGCGATCCTGAGCTGATGTCCGGCAATCTATTCACATGGATCCGTCCCAAGGAGAAATCCCTGACTAATCTGGCCCCGGATTCCTTCGCCCATTGGGAAGAGTCTGGGAGGGGAAACCCCATTCTTGCGCTTCATCCGGGCTTTGTTCTGTGTGTCAATTTTCTGCCTTGGACCTTGTGCGTGTCGTGTCGCCTCCGTGCTTATCACGGCACCCCATTCGTGGTTGGATGGCGGTTGCGGTGGTGGCCCTGTCAGTGATGGCGGCTACTGTCGGGTTGCTCATCACCCGGGGGTGGCCTGTGAACCCAATGGGATGGGGGAGCCACAGCGCCCCTCCCCACTCCAGCCACACCAACCTACCTAAACCGCCCCTGGTCGCTATTTCCCTCCCCTCCTTGTTCGGTTGCCCCCTCTGCACTGGTTGAAGGAAGCCCTGGAGGGAGCGCTGAGGGCGCTGGTTGTTTAGATCCAAGAACACACCAAACGCAGCGCACAGCCCAACTCCTGTAGGTACCTAAACGCGCCCCTCCACTACCCACACCCGCTGTCCACTGTCCACTGTCCACTGCCCGCTACCGCCCGCCACCCACCGCTGGGCTGCTGCCACTGACTGCCAGCTGCTGTCCATCCAAGAGCCTCTCTCCCTCCGTCTCTCCTCTCGTCCCGACAGCCAACCCAGACACATCTTCCTCCCTCATTCCATTCACATGTCCACGGCCACGGCCTCGACCTCCACGCCCAATCTCATATCCGCATCCGCATCTCCCTCCGCGTCCGCGTCCACGGCCACAACCTCCATCTCCGCCCGACTTCCTCCCTCGCCGGTCAGTCGCTGTCCGACATCGCGCTGACCTGCCCTCTCCCTCCTTGGCCCTCTCGCCTTGCCAAAAATCGTGTGTTGGGACTCCGCGCAAATCATTGCATCACCCACCCGCCCACGCGATCCACCCCCCCATCTCTATCCTCCTCCTACTCCTCCCTGACGACCATTTCGCTTCCGCCGAGACGTTGCCCACCTCTCTCGACACTTCCGCGATCCTGCCGCCCTGCAAGCCCTGCACGCCATGGCTGACGCGCCCAACTCCAGCGATGAGCTGTACCCCATCGCCGTCCTCATCGATGAGCTAAAGGTATGGCGGTGACGCCACGCTATCCTGCTGCTGCTCTTGCTGACTCCCAACTCCCCGCCAGCACGACGATGTTCTGCTCCGTCTCAACGCCATCCACCGCCTCTCTACCATTGCCCTCGCCCTCGGCGCCGAGCGAACTCGCGAGGAGCTCATTCCCTTCCTCGATGGTCAGTCAAATCTTCGCCTGCCGGCCCCCTCGTTCCTGCTTCGTCCCTGCTTCGTCCCTGCTTCGTCCCTGCTTCGTCCCTACCTCGCCCACCCAACCAAGATAGTACAGCTCCCCTAACCATCAAACATTTGCAGAGTCCGTGGAAGATGAGGATGAGGTCCTGGTCGCCCTGAGCGAGGAGCTCGGCGGTTTCGTCGAGTACGTTGGCGGTCCCCAGTGGGGTCATGTCCTGCTCTCGCCACTTGAGAACCTCGCCGCTATTGAGGAGCCCGTCGTGCGCGACAAGGTAAATTCACGCTTCCGCGTCCTCGCCGTCTCCGCAGTCGTCCCCTCGCCATGCTAACCTATTGCACTCACAGGCTGTCGAATCCCTCAACAAGATCTGCAGCGAGCTCTCGTCGCAACAAGTCGAGGAATACTTCATCCCCCTCTCCATCCGCCTCGCCAAGGCCGATTGGTTCACATCCAAGGTCTCGGGATGCGGCCTCTTCACAACTCCCTACAAGAAGGTCTCCCCTCCCATCCAGGAGCAGCTGCGTCAACAGTTCGGCTTGCTCGTCCACGATGAGACTCCCATGGTCCGCCGTCAGGCCGCCACCAACCTGGCCAAGTTCGTCAAGGAGATGCCCGCCGCCATCGTCGTCGATGAAATGATACCCCTTTTCCAACACCTTGCCCAGGACGACCAGGACAGCGTCCGATTATTGACCGTGGAGATCCTGATTTCCATCGCTGAGGCCGTTCCCAAGGAGCAGCAGTCCAGCCATGGTGTCCTTCTCACGTCGCTGCGCAACTTGATAGAGGACAAGAGCTGGAGGGTCCGATACATGATTGCCGACCGATTTGAAAAGGTTAGCCCAAGAGGTCCGATCCTGGCCGTCTACGCACCATGCTAATTTATCCACTTCAAGATTGCCAAGGCCGTTGACGAGGAGGTCGTTTCGAGAGACCTCGTCCCCGCATTCGTGAAGCTTCTCAAGGACAACGAGGCCGAGGTCCGAACCGCCATTGCTGGCCAGATCCCCGGCTTCTGCGCCCTTGTGGACCGCAACACTCTTCTCAACGACATCATGAGCAGCGTCGAGGACCTGGTGTCTGACACCTCCCAGCACGTGCGAGCTGCCTTGGGTACCCAAATCAGCGGCTTGGCCCCCATCCTTGGAAAGCAAGAGTACGTACATAGCTCAGGCTAGTCGCCTACCCCATGCTAACCCATGCTGCAGAACCATCGACCACCTTCTTCCCATGTTCCTCCAGATGCTCAAGGATGAGTTCCCTGAGGTTAGGCTCCACATCATCTCGAAGCTGGAGCTTGTCAACCAAGGTACCTTACTACAGTGTCCCTTCATTTGCATCTCGGCAAGCTAACAGGAATCAGTCATTGGTATCGACCTCCTCTCCCAGTCCCTCCTCCCTGCTATTGTACAGCTAGCCGAGGACAAGCAGTGGCGAGTGCGACTCGCCATCATCGAGTACATCCCTCTCCTTGCCAGCCAGCTAGGCGTCCAATTCTTCGACGAGAAGCTCAGCAACTTGTGCATGGGATGGCTCGGAGACACGGTCTTCTCGATTCGTGAGGCAGCGACTCACAACCTGAAGAAGCTGACAGAGGTGTTTGGCGTGGAGTGGGCCAGCGAGGCGATTATCCCCAAGGTCATGGCTATGGGCAACCACCCTAACTACCTCTACCGAATGACGACCTGTTTTGCCATATCGGTAAGACCTGAAACCCAATACTCAGTGCACAATAGCGGTTTTTTTTTACTAACCGATGCTTTTTTTTTAGACCCTGGCCACGGTGGTGAGCATGGACGTGATTGCCAAGTCGATTCTCCCTATGCTGGACAAGCTGGTGAGCGACGACATCCCCAACATCCGGTTCAACGTTGCCAAGACGTATGCGGTCCTCATCGACGTGTTGCGACGCCTACCCGACGAGGGCACACTATACGACCTGGAGAAGCAGAGCGCCGAGATCGTGCCGTCACCGCGGGGCATGGAGCTGATCCAGCAACGGGTCGTGCCCAACCTGGGCAAGCTGCAGAAGGACGATGATGTGGACGTGCGGTACTTTGCGACGACAGCGGCGGCGGCCGTGACAGGACCCATTGCGGGCGGAGAGCCTATGAATACATCACCATAGATGAGAGACGTAATGAAGCAATTCTTGTTGCCACAACAGCTACTTCATTCCCCCTGTTTACGACCCTGTGGCCAGAGGATATGGAACTACATGGAGGCGCGCATTGCATTCTAGAGGCCGGGCTGGGCCGGGGGCCTGGACGGTTGTGAGCGGAACCGACGGGTCGGCACCGGATGTTTTGCAGTGGAATAAAAGAGAGGAAAAAGAGTTGTGGAAGCATGGACGAGGGTAGGCAACAGGCGGGCTGGGTCAGCGGGAGTGCTGGTGTTGAGGCTGAAGCCCAACGGTCCAGACATCAACTGGAACCCAAATACCGATGTATGATACACAGAGATCAGAGATTACAGAGCAGATGAAGTGAATAGTATTTGCAATCGCACTAGGTGCCGGAGTCAGCACGTGGCCATGGAACGGGTTGGATTACGCAGGTCTTGGAAAAGGGTAAGGCAGGGGGGTATCTTCGTTTTCATTTCATCTGCCGGGGCAGCATCTACGGCCTTCGAAAACACAGGGTGCTGATGGTTTGCCCCTTGGCACCGCCGAAGCTGAAAGATCTGTACTCTACCCTACCGGCAAGGTCGAAGCCGTCGTCGCCCCGGCGCTCAAACCAGCTTTGCAACTCTGACTCGGTCCAGTTGCAGCTCGTGACCAGGAAGATGCCTCCCTTCTTGACCAGGTGGAGGACGCGGTCACGATATCCCTCGCATAGGCGCCTGCCCTGGGCGTCCTTTTCGTCGCTGAGGCAGATGGCGTCGAAGGTGCCCTTGTCCAAAACGATGTCCCAGCCGTCGGCCTGGGAGCCGTTGAGGACGGTATCGATGGACCCCGCGAGAACATCCCACTCCTGGAACTCGACGGGACTGGGGGACTCGGTATCAGGCTCGGCGTCAGCGTCGGCTTGTTTGGTGGCGGTGATCTGGCGGGCGAAGGCGATGCTCTGGGGGCTATAGTCGACGCCGAGAGCGCGGCCAGGCCAGGACTCGTCACGGAGTGCGAAGAGGAGGGAGCCGTTGCCGCAGCCGAGGTCGAGAAATGCGGTGTCGTCGCGGGAGATGGTCAGGTCGTCGACGAGAAGCTGGAGGTCGCCGTCGGCGAGGCGGTCGAGGAAGTCGAGGATCTTCGTCTCGGCATCGGAGTCGTCGAACCACACGGTGCCAATGTCGGAGGGGTCGGCGGCGTGGTTGGTGATTTCGCGAGTGTAGAGGTTGTCCCAGCTGTTTGGTTGGAGTGTGAGCGAGGCGGGGTGAATGGAGGGGGGGATGAGATGGGATGGACCGACTATTCTTTTGTTCCGAGCTTGGAGGGCTCGAGGTGTTGGGGCTGATCGGTTGAGGACATTGCGACTGGTTTCCCAGGGTAGGAAATTGCGATTTATAGTGTTTGTGAGAGAGGGCTGGTTGAATTTGAAGTTCTAGATATTGAAGCTATTGCCCTGCCATTGGCGTTTCCATGGTGGGGGTCGATGCGATGCCCAGAACGGCAGGCGGTGAAAGGCGAGGTAGCTAAAGCACCCTACTATGCCTAGGTAGGTACCTACCTACTTTCAAAGCTGGCGCCCTCGCAGCAATTCGAATGTCATTCTAGCATGATTACTCTGTCCGTTGTACGGGGCGTGCGAGTCCACACCTTTCGATAGCCTATGCTTCTCACCAAGTTTGAGTGGGAAGAAATGTAGTGCTGCGTGAGTGGCTGAAAAAGAGGATCGATCGGTACGGCAACCTTGCCTATGTAGCTCTTGCAAAGAGATATTCCATCACCTAAATTAAGTACCTAGCAATATAAGTCCTGTCAAACCTACCTAGTACAAACTGCGACTTCCCGCCTAGTGTAATAGTAGCTGTGTTGACCTGTCACGTAAGGTCACAGTTGGTTAACAGGGACAATGTAGGACAGATAGTTGCTCCGTCGCAAAAGGGTCAGCTTATAAAGGCCAACCATCCCGAATATTTTGCCACTTCACAACCCACCTATATGAATCACGAATAGTCTGGATACTTTTGACTACGGGCGCGTATAGGAGTCGTAGATCCATCCATCATCACCTCAACTTTCACCAAGTATTCTCTTTGTTGCTTTTACGGCGAAGTGATCAACACTGAACCCCATCATCATGGAACCATTGTATTCAACCACCCAGTTAGTCTCGAAGTTTCCCCTTAAGCCGGGTAGCTAACAAGCCTATGGCAGTTCAGTAGCAGGAACCTCCATCGCCTTGGCTGGCACCATCACCCACCTAAGCACCAACTTGACAATATTCATCCGCGACGTCCGCGATGCCCGGGTCGACATAGAGGATATTTCTCTCGAACTCCACTCGCTCAAGATGATCCTCGAACTCATTGCCAGTGACTCGACCGGCCCTTTGCCCCCAACCCTGGAGACGCAGCTCAAGGGCATCCTGGCAAAGTGCACCCAGCTTGTCAGAGACATTGATGAATGCATCCAGCAACCTGTCGGCTCGCGATTCCAAAAGGGAGTCCGATGGGTCGCTGTTGGGAGAAGTGACATGGTTAAGTTGAAGTTGACCCTTGAAGCATACAAGACCACATTGGATCTCCTCCTACACATGATCAGCCAGTACGTCCTCCTCAACCAAGACTAAAGAAGCTTGGAATGGCAATCAGACATTGACAGCCCACAGGACAAAACTCCACGAGGTCAATGACGCCACCAAAGAAATCAAAGTCAGCACCGAAACCCTGAAGCAGACCACCGAGGCAGTCAAGATCGACACATCCAAGATCCTCGACGCCATTGCTGAGTTGCGCGCAATCATATGCACCGCCAGTGCCGAGCACTACGCCGAAGCATTCATGTTGCAGAGGTACCTCGACGAGCTCGCCACCTACGCCGAATCAGTCATCGACACGTCGATAAAATGGAGCGATTCCGAGGCGAAGCCTGAGAACGTTGAGCACGATAGGGCTATGAGCCATTCGGAACATCTCAAGGACGAATGCGCAGACCAAAGCAGATCCAGCTCTCCCCTGTCTCAACAAGGTAGAGCGCCTGCCATGGTCAAATGTTGAACGTTGTCAAAACAGCATCGCGGGTCTGCAAACTTGGGCGTCGGAAGGATCTTGGGAAAGTTATTGGATATTGTATAAGAAACGGGCAAGACAAAGACGGAGTGTTTTGGAGTTCCCGAGGAACAAGGAGTCACTAGAGACGAATTCAGCAAGCACAATAAAGACAGTCAAGAGGTTGCGGGTCGTTACACTCGCATTCAAGCCGGGGTATTTGGCAATAGTACAAGGTCCGTCCTCTTTCTATAACCTCCCCAAGTCAGCCAAATATCAGTGGACGTGAGAAGATCAACGCCTCCCATGCAACAATGCAACAATCGACACACGCAAAAGGAAAACTGGTGTCAAAACGGCCATGATAAAAGGCCATTGCAGCAGGGGCCATTTGACTAAGAATAGCCCGTTTCTTCCTCCTGCATATATCTTTCTTCCATCTTGTTCTTTTGGGTCATGAGGACGACATCATCTCGTCCGTCGATCGTCATAAGCATCCGTCAACAAGAGTTAAAACCAGTAAGTTCCAAACACCAGGCCCATGTGACATAAAACCAAAGGCTTCCCAAGCAGCAACCGAGAGAGTAAATAACCAAATAGAAAGGTGAGCCCAATCTTCCGCAACCAGCGGCGAGAAGGGGTCCAAGGTTGAGGCTTCAATTTATTGTTCCCTGACTTGGGATAACTTAGTAGAAACTCTCGACCATGGTGTCCTTCAGGTTGGTGTTGATGTTGCTGGGACCCTGGCCCTCGCCGAGGCGGAAGACGCTCTCGATAACGCTGACCTCGGTGGCGGTGGTGTCGAGTCCGGTGACTGCGAGCCAGTCGTTGACGACCATGCCAGCGCCGACGACGTTGGAGCCGCGGTTAATGGAACCGGCGACAAGGGGAACCTGGAGGAGAGACGACAGCTCGTCCTGATCCTGGACGGATGTCTTGGGGTGGACAAGACCGCCCTGGTTGGACAGGCTCATGTAGGAACCGACAAGAACATTGTCGGCGACGGTCTGGCGGAAGACCTCGACTCCGAGGACATCGGCGATGATCTCTTCCGTCTCACGCTCCAGATCGGGGTGGACGAGGGCAATGTGGTCGTTGGTGACGATGACGTTGCCGAGGGCAGACAGACGCTCCTCGATGCGCTGGATGCGGACCGAGTCGGGCAGAGAATTTCGCAGGTGCTGGAGCTCCTGGTCGCTGGTGGTGGTAGGGACGAGGAGGCCCTTGCGGTTCCCGGCGGTGAGACGACCGATGATGCGGGTGCCCGCGATGGTGGTGCGAACGGTGGGGACGACGTCTTGGAGTTCGGCCTCGAAGATGCTGGAGAGCATAGTTAGTTGAGGTTTGGCAGTAAGCAGGGGGGTTGTATAGTCCATGGCGAGGAAAGAGAAGAGAGGGAGGGCAGAAGAGGGGTTAGTATCGGCCATCTGAGGCAGCACTAACCTGTAGAAGTTCTCACTGGCGCCGTGGGCAACAAGAGCATATGAGTTAGTCAATGTGGCGAAGACGCCAATCCTACAGAGCGCAAATGATTAGCCCTTCGAGTTTCTTTCCGACGTTGTTTTCTCTCGCAATCCCAGCTTGGTTCCATCTCGCGGGCGAAACCAGGCAGCATCATCTGCATCTGCAAGCGGAAATGGCGGGGGCGGGGTTCGCATCTTTCACCAGACGGAGCAGCGAGAGAGAGAGAGAGAGCTCGGGGAGGCGCAACATACTCGTTGGAGTTCTCGAACTGAGCGCGGACCGCCATGATTGCTGAGGTTGTCTGAGCGGTTGCAGTGGTGACTAGAATTTTCAAGGAGAGAAGGGAGCAAGGCCTGGTTGTCTTGTTGCTGGGTTCTCGTTGTATGTAGGAGTGGTGTCGCAATTGAAAGGGTCGAATGGATCTGGGGGTGGGAGTTTTTTTTTTCTGCCCCTCTTGTCGAAAGCTGCCCGCCTTTATGTAAGAAATGGGATCGATCTTACAGCAGGAGGGTCCTGGGAAGCCTCGCGCTACAGACGCCTACGGAGGGAGATGATGCAACTGCTGCTGCTTCGCTCAGGGACTTCTTCCCACTGAAGCTTAGCTGGGGATCCACCGTGGGACGCTCCGTGATCCATTGCCGGGTGGGTTTAATGAGTGACTCAGCATCGCATCGCAGCGCATTATGACTCTTCTGCAAAATCTCCAGCGTCTTCTCACTCCCGGATGACTCCTCTGAGTAGGTGTGCAACGCACTGGCGGTTGAGGTGGCGGCAAGCATGAGCTGCAAATGCGGTGGCCGCTATGCCCCATTCCCGCTGTGGCTGAGCCCCAAAAGGATGCCCTGTCTACTTCGACTCATCGTGAGTAGCTGACGGATTCAGTAATCGAGCGGGAACCATCAAGTGTGATGCCACGCTAGCCATGTCATACCATCCCATGCGACTCTTATGAACACGACATGTTACTTGTTCAGACTAGGTTTTTACAGTAAATAGCAGCTGTCGACTTGATGTTGTGGAACGGCTCATCATCCTACAAAAGAATACAGGCACATTATTCTGAGCAGTCATTACCTGTCGCCACTAATAGTTCTCATCAAACACGCGAGCTTCAAACTGCAATTAGGCACGGTCCAAATCTAGGTTGTATATCTAGAGGAGACAGACCTTGCCGACAGCCATCTGGCCTCGTGGTTGGTCTGCACCTCCATTCAATCCATAAAAGAAAATATATATCCTTCATCATCCGTCATTGTCCTACCGTTCGTAATCACGCCCTCTCCATCCATCCCATACTAGGTCATGTTGCCACGCCAGGTATGGGATTCCTTGGGAATCTTTCTCTGCGCGTCTCTCTCCTCTGTATGAACCTTCCTCTCGTCTCTTGTCTACGCCCGCCTGCCATCCCTCCTCCGGAATCTCCCAACTCCAAAGACCATGACCGCCATGCTGCATCTCTCGCTCCCTGTCATGTATCCTTCTTCCATTTCATCACAGAAGCCCTTTTCAAAGGGTCCAGACGGGTGCCTTCATCAGCACCTGTCTCCCCCTCACCTCCAGCGCAAAGAACCCGGCGAATCGTACTCTGCTCGGATCCTTGGGCAGCGCTGAAATTACTTCCACGTCAGTATCCGTCCTTCCACTCGTCGAAATCTCGCTACTCTCCCTCCCAGCAGCGCCAGGCGTGATTGCAAAGTTTAACGTACCAGTCTTGGCCTTCTCACCCCGTCCACTCTTATCCTTGTCTCCCTCATCATCATCATCGCCCTCTCCATCCTCCTTTTGCGCCTCCAGAACAGGCAAACCTGTCTTTTCCACCTCCATCAGGTGCGGCTGCACGATATCTCCAGGTAGGGGGTACATGAGGGCAACTTCACGGCTCTCCAGGGGCATATTGGCCGCGATGCCAACAGCCAGTTCAATGATCATAGACGTGCTACCCTCCACACCAGTTGGCGGGGGGCTGTTGAGGAACTGGTAGAGGCATGCCGTGAGATTGCTCGTAGTCTTGTTTGTGAACAAGGTCCGGTTATCCGCCGTTGCAGGCGAGTTGAGCTGTCGGTGCAGGCCTTCAAGCGTCGTCATGCGCCAGCTGACAACCTTGGTGGTGAGCGCATTCAACTCCTCCTGACTGCTCATTGTGTATGCGTTGTGTCGGATGCTTAGTTCAATCTCCTTGAGATCTTGGCTCAGTTGGGGGTCAAGGCCAGGGTGAAAGCACTTGTTGAACACCTCCTCCACCAGCCATCGCGAGATGACAGCCCGTCCCACCGCCGTCATCTCCTGCTTGCCAGTCTTCAAGGCATCCGCGCTAACGTACTTGTCCAGCCACTGCGGCACACAACGCCAGTCCTTGCGAATGTTGAACGACAGGTTGTTTATGGCACCATTGAGTCGGTTGAATCGCGTCGAGTACTCGCTGTCATCGAGGGCCGTTCGCGACTGCGACATGCGCTGGTTGGCAACGGCATTCTGGAGCTGCTCGACCTGGCCGCCGAGGATTTCGATCTGGGACTTGCCATCAAAATAGAGGCGCTTCACGTTCTTGTACTTGGTCACTGCCAAAGAGTCAGTACGATCAGTCCTTGGCAGTCACACAGCATCAATGGGACACGGAATCACATACGCAAATCCTTAAAGGCCTTGTCGCCTTCGGGGGCAACATCGCTAGGAACGGCGGATGCGGGTTGGGGGCTGTCCCGACCCTGGTCAACTGACTGGCCCTCAAACTGGGAGGGTCGGTCGCTTCGATAGACCGGTGGCTGGCCCGAGGCCTGTCCGGGGACCGGAGGTAGGGGGTTCATCGAGTTAAGAGGCGGGTTGTTGTGACGGTAGGCAGGCGGCGGGCCGGCGGGAACGTCGCCCTGGTTGCGGATGGTTTTATCGGCTTCGGCGGGGCGGCGGGGCGGAGGGCCTCCGGAAGGTGGTGCCATGCCCGATTGCTGGGGCTGCGATGTAGATTGTTGGACCGGGGGTAAGCTCAAGGCAGAGCCGTTGTTCTGCACGTAGACAGAGTGATTCACAGCAGGTGATGTTTGTGCAGACTGCAGATTGGCAGAGCGTTGATCGGAGTCGGTAATGGGCGACTCATGCGAGAACTGGGAAACTGTTTCGGGATTCTGTTGTTGAGAGCTGGGTCCCAAGTGAGCGTGTGCGAGTCTCGATTCTGGGTGATACTTGATCTGCGGTTGCTGCTGCGGTTGTTGTTGCTGCTGCTGCTGCTGCTGCTGCTGCTGTTGCTGTTGCTGAGAGTTGGAAAAAGCGTAGGCTTGCTGCGATGGATTTTGCGGCGAGGATTGTTGTTGGTCGTATGCGACCGTGTCGTGGTGAGGCTGCGGCGGTGGTGGTTGGTCTTGGGGATGCACCTGGACGTGGGGTTGAGGCGGCGGCGGCTGCTGCTGGTGCAGCTGTTGCTGCTGCTGAGGCGGGGGTGGGTGCTGACGGTAGACAGCGTCTTCGTAGGGGATCTGGGAGTCTACCTCGGTGGAGCCAGAGACGTGACGGATGGTGTTGTGGAGGGAGATGCGAGAGTTCTGCGACGGGGAATGGGAGTTAGATTCGTGTGCAGAGTAGTATTCATCAATGTCGCCGAGACCTTGGAGGGGGGAGGGTTGTGAGAGGTAAGGGGCCGGCTGAGCGTGAGCGAGGACGTGAGCGTGAGCTGGCGGCTGCTGCCAATCGAGACCGGCGGACTGGGGTTGGGGTTGGGCGGTTTGGGCGGTTTGGGCTTGGAATGGGGTCTGGACCTGGGCCTGGGCCGTAGCTGTGGCTGTGACTGGTTGGGGGGGTTGATTGTGTGTGGAAGTGAGGGATTGGGATGGAGAGCGGGAGTGGGACTGGGATTGGGACTGGGACGGCGGTGCCTGGGACTGGGATTGGGATTGGGACTGGGATTGGGATTGGGATTGGAATTGGGGCTGGAATTGGGACTGGGGAGAGGATGGAGAGTGGCCGTGGGTGAGGTGTGAGAAGGTGGTCTTGAGGGAAGGCGGTGGTGGGTTGCTCACTCTCTTGGACGGCCGGCGAGCGAGACCACTGGTGTTGTCGTAGGATTGTTGGTGACTTTGGCCAATGCTGATGCTGTGGTGTTGTTGGTGCTGTTGCTGTTGTTGCTGCGGCTGCTGCTGCGGGTCAGGGTGAGCGGCGCCCTTGTGGCTGGACCCAAAGATGCCCTTAATCAATTTACGGGTCGAGCGTTTCTCGGGGGGTGGCTGCTGGACCTGCTGGGCCTGCTGGATCTGCTGGCCTTGCTGCGGCTGAGGTGGGATTGGACCGGGGCCGTGTCCGTGGCCGTAGCTTGCGGCGCTGTTGAGATCGTCGACCGAGGAGGTGGCGATGCCGTAGGGGTGGCCGGGTTGCTGCTGCGGGAGGTGGGTGCTGTAGCGGATGCTCTGAGAGCGGCCTAGGACAACGGGATCGACGTAGTCGCGATGAGGTTGGTTTCCATCAAAGACGGGCGAGTTTCCGACGCCCTGGTGGTTGATGTTTGTAGTCTGCTGCAGCGAGGAGGGGTTGTTGATGGCGGCCGCGGTGCTGCTGGCGGCGGACGGTGAGTTGTAGAGGCGCGGTGGGGGAGGGGCGGCACCGGCTGACGAGGGGGACGACGACAGCGGGGGTTGCTGCGTTTGCGACAGCTGCTGTTGCGGGAGCGGATGGTGAAGGAGGACGTTTTGCTGCGGGAGCTGCTGTTGCTGCTGGAGCTGTTGCTGCTGCTGTTGCTGTTGCTGGAGGTGGTGAGGTGGAGGCGGTGGTCGTGAATCAAACGACTCGCTGGAGCTGAAGGCGGTGTTATGGGACGAGGACAAGGCTGAATGGGGGGTTGCTGTCGAGTGGGCGTGCGGGTGCGCACTGGCGTTGGCGCTGGCGTTGTGGGCGTGTGAGTCGGCCTCGTCCAGCATAACCTGGCCGCTCTGCTGGCGCTGATGCTGCTGCTGCTGCTGCTGCTGATCCGTCGCTGTCGCGCCCGTCCTCCCAGCGCTTCCGCTCGACGACTGCGACTCGACGAGGCCGTGCTGGGACCGGTTGCTGTGCCTGCCGAGGCGACCGAAGGCAGTCATCCTCGATCAACGGGTTGGCGACGATTGACGGGGACGGGAGATCTTGGAAGGGGCTTCGCGGCGGTTTCGTGGGGACGGACGGAGAGAGAGAAATAGAGGGAAGAGAGAGTCTGGCTGGGTATGACCGGCCGAGGGTGACGTTGTTGGGGGGAATTGGATGGATGGACGGACACGAGGCCCGCGCCCGTCTCTTCGGGTCTGTCTACCTTAGGTCTCCCTAGTGGAGGTCTCTTCGGGGGGGGGGTCGCCCGCTGCTGAACGCAGTGCTCCAGCGCTGAGATTCGGTGCAGATAGCCCGTTGAGGGTCGTGAAGGCGGCCTAGCCCTCCCTCCCGGCGTGTCCACTGTGGTGGAGGGGGCGTTGTACCTACGTACTGGGCTGGCGTCGACACCATCAACTTGTGGCGGGAACCCTGGCGTGGCCGGCCGGGCTCCAATGTCAAACGAGGGGGAACGTTCCATGTTAAAAACGCTCCCTGAAGTTTTTAGTCTTGTCCGCACGCGCTGTCCGAACGCCCCGATGTACGAAGGGCTTGGTGTTCGGGCTTAGCCTTGTTGCCGCTCTTGTGAGCCTACATCTGCGGCCAATCCCCAGTGTCCACTCAATGTTGACGGGAGGATGTAACCATGTGTTCAAAGGTTAAAATGCTGTTTATAACCCAATGTTGTGTCTACGTTATGGTGTTTCTTGGCAGTGACAAGCCATTGGCAAAAACTGCCGTCAAACAAAGTGCTGAGGAATGATAAGCAGGACGTGATGACGGGCAGTAGTACCATGCATCCTTGTGAATGAGGTTCGCGATTCCTTCCAGAGCAGGTTTGTAGCAGACCCAGCTAACACAAAGGACAAAAATAGCAATGCCACGGTCCGCATGTCTCACTTGAAATTTACAGGCTTTCTGCTTGTTCGAAACAGTAAGAAAACGCCGATCAAATATGAAAGATCGTCATGTTGGCGCAAGTGAACTACTATGTAGCTAACCGTGCCGTACCGACTAGGCGGTAAGCAATTGACAAGTAGGTTCCTTGGCAGGGAAGAAAGACAGATTCCATGTTTGGCCGAGAAAGCATGTTTCTTAGATTCACATACCTGCAGATACGATAGGGCTGAGGTGGTTTCAACACGCGCACGAATAGTCACAAGCTCTGAGGTACGTCCGAATACTGGTAGCGAGGAGCATGTCACGGTGAAACTGCCGACTCGTGAACTAAACATAAAAGCAGCGATCCTCAGTCCATTCTGCCCCTCTTAGTTCGTTGCAGAAATGTCCAGTCATCGTCGACTCTGAGCACTCGCCCACCAAGTAGAAAAAGTTGTGAGGTGTCCTGTAGGGACCAGGGAAGTATTCCAGGCACAGGACAGAGTCACTTGTTCCACTCGCGAGAATCCGCCTCGTATCGCATTTCATCCAGCAAGGGATGCGGCCAAGATTCGAGTTCCTTGGCTACCAGGATGTTTGGAACTGGGGCGCCTTTCGGGGAGAGGGGCTGGCTGGGGTGTGTTCTTTCATTTGCACTATTTGGTCTTCTTAGAGACTATTCGTGGCTACCTATCGTCTAGCGGCGGAGACAGTGAGACTACCGAGAGAACTGGACAAAATCTGACCAGACAATCCAGTCCAGAGGCAAAGCGTGACATTCTTTTTTCCCTATGAAAATGGTTCATCCCCTCCTCTTCGGCCCGGCCACATCGCAGTCAGCACTTTCTCAGCTGCAGGCGGGACAAGGAGCGAAGACGGGGTGGCGGCGTTCTCGAACGGGGCTGTGCTGAAGCTGGCGCTGGCGCTGCTCTCCCACCTCGAAATGGATCCCTGGCGCTGTCGGTAGTGGCTCGAATTAGATCCTAGCCCCGGACAGCCTGATCGGACGGGACCAGGTCAGCTTCTCGGCGACCTGGAAAACACCGGGGAGGGATGAGAAGGGGACTCTACGAGGCATACGCCCGAGCAATGGAGAGACGATATATTGGATGAGGCTGGCAGCGTACGCAGTTGGTAAGAGCGAGAACTAGACTACTTGATTTAACAGTTGGTCGACCACAACAACGACAGGGTGGAGCAGTTGACGAGGCGTGGTCGTCAGCCTGCCTTCTTTCCCCAGCTAGACTAAGAGTGGATGAGAGTGGACGGATGGTGAGATCGGCCCGTGTGTTGCGGGCGATGCGCGGTCCTTGGCAGGTTTGCAAATTTATCAGCGACGTTGGTGCTGCAAGACGATGCAAGACGACGCAGGAGGATGCAGGTTTTGATAGACAACAACGGCTGTGCAAATGCCAATAAGGGTGGTGGTGGCAGTCAGAGAGCATGGGATAGATTGCGGCTGTGGGAATGCCATCCCAGTCCGTGTCAACCCTAGGTACCTACTCTGGCAGATAACTTAGGGTAAATGCACAAAGGGCTCTTGGGGGATAAATGGATCGATGGTGGGTTCTATTCGTACCTCAAACTTGACGACCAATTTGTTGCAGTATTTATCACAGTCGACAGCGCCTCAGTCTACACCATCGAACTCACTCTCCCATCTCGGACATTCCCTCCTTTGGTACCTACCTAAATAGACCCTGGACACATCCACAGCTCGTCTCATCCCGCCTGAACCAACGTGACTGTAACATGCCACGCGACAGGTCGTCGGCATATGTACGCACGGCCGCAAAGGAGCCTGATGACGGTGGACGATGCTATGAATAGCAAAAAGCCATAAGCTTTCTTGTCAGACAGGGGGGGTCATCCAAGGTGGGGTGCGCTCTTCCATCGGAGCCTGGACCATGACAACTCCGCGAGATGCAATGTCCAATCGAGGACCTTGGAATGCCTTTTTGACTTCGTATTTACCCCGTCATGGTTGTGGGGAAGAGTTGATGACATGGACGAGGCTCTCCCTCGGTTTGGCTCGAGTATGGAACTGCATGCAGGGTCGTCGTGGTGTGTCGAAGGATTGCATGTGTGCGAGGATGTACATCGGCGTTACCAACTTCTTCACCGTCAACTACGAATGGACGAGTAAGAATCGGGGGGATTGATGTGCGTGGTATTTCGCACCGCACCGAGCCAAGCCAATTGATTGATCAGCGTTTTGTAACACAGTGCAGTCAACCTCCAAAAGATCTGGCGGTTGACCAGGTTGAACAAGTTGACCTTCACCGCCCACACTATTATAAAATCAATAGCCTCCAAACAAGACGCTTAATCCACCCCCCCCACCCCCCCCCCCAAAGTGCATATATATCAACATAATGGCTTTAATAACATCCAAAAG
>JAZAVJ010000405.1:0-28845 GCA_037954315.1 Neonectria punicea | reverse complement strand
AGAAGTAGAGTTCCTTAGATATATTATCTTATATAATAAGATTAGGATAGATCTAAAGAAAATCGCTATAGTTAGCGAGTGGAAAAAACCAGAGAATATTAAGGAAGTATAAGCCTTCCTTAGATTCACTAACTACTACTAAAGATTTATTAAAAACTTTAGTGATTATACTATACTACTTACTAAACTTACTAAGAAAGGAATAGAATTCTAGATGGACACTACTATAATAAGAGTATTTAATAATATTAAAAAACTTATCTTAAGCGAGCTAGTATTAGTAACCTTTAACCTTAAATAAGAAATCGAACTTAAGACAGATGCATTAGACTTTGCATAGAGCGCTTAGATTAGATAAAGGGATAATAATAGACTATTATACCCTATTGCTTTCTTCTCTTATAAAATATATAGTGCTAAACTTAATTACCCTATCTATAATAAAGAATTCCTCGCAATCATTAACTTATTTAAGGAATTTCAATACTATCTCCTAGGAAGTAAGTATAAGATTAAAGTCTATATAGACTATAAGAATATCTTACACTTTGTAACTATATAAGAACTTAGCGGATGATAATTACAATACGCTAAATACCTCTTAGAATTCGACTATATAATTATCCATAGGAAAGGATTAGAAAATAGATAAGCTAATACTATTAGTTAATAAAGCGACTTCAATACTAGCAAACCTAAGATAAATAAATAAATCCTTAACTTTAACACTAAAGGATACCTTAAGTAGAAGTATATTATAGCTACGCAAAAGATATAACCCTAACCCGAATACCTAGCCCTAATCTATAGGGATAGCCTTATATAGAACTTTATAGATTAGGCTCGCAGATATACTAGAGAAATTAGGTATTAGGATAGATACATTATTATCCCTTACTACCACTAGTATTAAATAGTATAAGAACTATACAAAGCAAGACCCTACGATAGAAGCACTAATACACTATACTAGCTTATCGCTAGAACCTATAATATATATAGACTCTAGAAAGCACTTTAGTATATAATTAATAATTGCCTGGAATACTTAGAAAGGGACTATAACTATAATTGAGTTACTAACGCTATAATTACTACTAAATAAGAAAAGCAAACCCTAGGAAATACCTATATCATTATAAATACTAACAAACTCTACGAAAAGATATAATAGTATAATAATAAACTATCCCTAAACGAAAAAATAGATAAACTATAAGTTCCTAGAGAACTATAATACTAACTTATATAGGAAATATATAAATATCCCCTATATAGATATTAGGGAGTTAATAAAACCCTAGAATAAGTTAGAATAATATACTAATTTCCTAGTATAAAAAACATTATTAAAGAAGTCACGAATTAATATAACCTCTATACGAAAACTAGGGCATAATACTATAAACTATATAAAGAATTATAACCCTTATTAATCGCTAAGCGACTATAGGACTTTATTACTATAGATTTTATTATAAAACTACCCCTATCGGAGGACCCTATAACTAGAACCCTCTATAATAGTATTCTTATTATTATAGATAGACTTATAAAATTTTCCTATTTTATACTATACTAAGAATTAATAGATATAGAATAGTTTGCCTATGTCTTCTTACGAAATATTATTAATATTTATAGACTTCTTATAGAGATTCTCTCTAATCGGGGATCCCTATTTACTTTAAAGTTTTAGTAAAGTTTAATAGACTATATAGGATTAAACTACTAACTCTCTATAGCTTTCTAACTATAAACCAATAGCTAGATAGAATAAATGAACTAAGTACTAGAGCAGTACCTTCAATACTACATTAACTATAAATAAAATAATTAGGTTAAGAAGCTCCTAACCGTATAGCTAAGCTATAATACCTCCGTTCACGAAAGTACGAAACTCACCCTAATATACACTAACTTTAGGTTTACCCCTAATACCTATAGAATAAGCTAAGAAGGATTAATTATCCCTAAAGCTATCCTTATATTAGAAAAATTAAAAAATCTATATAAAGAAATAAAAACTGAACTTAAATTTATTAGAAGCTAAATAAAAAAATACTATAACTTAAAAAGGATAAAGAGACTATCTTTCTAGGAGGGAGATATAGTCTACCTAGCAATAAAAAACATTAAAATAAAATAACAAAATAAAAAACTAAACTATAAATTTATCAGACCTTATAAAATTATCGAAAAAATCTTAGAAAATAATTACTAGTTAGACTTACTGCTAAAAGTTAGACTTTACCTAGTTTTCTATATCTTACTCCTTAAGATAGTAAAAGACACAATTCACGCTAAGTTTAGTAATAAATACGAAACTAAGGTTAAAGGACTAGAAGAGTACATAGTAGAAGCAATTCTTAATAAAAGAGTTATAAATAAATAAACTAAGTACCTTATCAAGTGGAAAGACTACCCTAAGAGCGATAACTAATAGGAACCAGCTAAACACCTTACCCATACGTAATGCCTCCTAAAGAACTTTCACTAGCGCTAGAAACAAGAATTGAAGGATTAATCAAAGGGCTTGCGTTGACTAGGTCATCGCCTAGACCCAGGGCGGACTAGTCGATCTCATTAGGAACGCCCGCGGACTGAATGTCTTAGACCACCTACTCCTTATGTGCATTAAGCGCCCTTAGCAAATCATCCTCCTCTTCGAGCCCTTGCAAACCACGACGCACGGCCTTACTGCGCTTAGTAGACACCTTTGCTTGAGTTTTCCGAATCCGCGATAACCTCCCTACAGCCTCGGCCATTTCAGCCTATAACTTTACTATTCGAGCGTGAACCTCTAGAAAAGCGTTGCTAGCGTTTTCCTCATTACTCTTAAGCTTCTTTTCTTAGGAAAGTAGCCGATTCACTATGAAAAATATCAATACCTAGCCTAAGGAAGTAAGAAAGGGTCCTCACGAGAGGAAGCTATACGCGTCCTATTATAACTTCGTCCCTAATGAATACACTCACTACAACGAGCAGACTCATCGGACATTACGCACAACTTCTTATTACGAAAATAATACATGCACAGCATATTGGCGGAGGAACCGTCGAACTCGATATTCACCGCAAGAGATAGTTTTTCGATAGTTTTGCGAGAATATCGTTTCTCTACGCGACTTAACATTTCGTTAGCAACACGGACAAGGGGGATAAGGAAGGATACGGCTTACTAACGCGGGTTATGGGCTTAGCCTATTTATACGGTCTTGAGGACAAGAACCAACAGGAGGGGGACATCGTATCACGGCCCGGGTTGGGACTAGGCGGTCACAACCGGTAGAACCATAACGTACCCACTTTTTCCTTCCTATCACACTAGGAGCGCGCCGCCACGGATCGCACCTACGATCCTGGATCGTCACTATCCTGGATCGTTACGATCCTACGCGCCTCACGACCCTACGAAGATACTTAAGTATATAACCACACTCATTTAGCACCTTAGACGAGAGCCTTAAGCTCTTTAGCTATTAATACACTTGGTTATATTGAATCTACTATTCTACTATTACTAGACCGTGACCTACATTGCTCACTACGATGTCCTGATCCACTCGATCATACACCTCACGCCCGGACCTACCCTATACGCCCTTAGGTTAGACCCGACCGTCACAATAATAATCTCCACAATTAGATATAATAATTTAATAATAGCTTACCCTTAGAAGAAAAACTACTAAATAAGTTATAAGTCTAGATAGAACTATAACACTAACTAGTATAGGAAATACATAAACATCCTCTATATAGACATTAGGGAGTTAATAAAACCCTATAATAAGTTAGAATAATATACTAATTTCCTAGTATAAAGAATATTATTAAAGAAGTTATAAATTAGTATAACCTCTATATAAAAACTAAGGCTTAATACTATAAACTATATAGAGAACTATAGCCCCTACTAATCGCTAAGCGACTATAGGACTCTATTACTATAGATTTTATTATAAAACTACCCCTATTAGAGGATCCTGTAACTAGAACCCTTTATAATAGTATTCTTATTATTATAGATAGACTTATGAAATTTTCCTATTTTATACCCTACTAGGAATCGATAGATATAGAGTAGTTTGCCTATATTTTCTTATAAAATATTATTAGTATTTATAGACTTCCTATAGAAATCCTCTTTAATTAAGGACCCTTATTTACTTTAAAGTTTTAGTAATTACTAATAGATTATTTAGGATTAAACTATTAACTTATTATAGCTTTCTAACCCTAGATAGATAGTTAGATAGAATGAATAAACTAAATACTAAAATAATACCTTTAATGCTATATTAACTATAAGTAGGATAACTAGGTTAAGAAGCTCCTAACTATATAACTAAGCTATAATATAGCTATGAATAAAAGTATAAAGCTCGCCCTAGTATATGCTAACTTTAGATTTAACCCTAATGCTTATAGATCGAGCTAAGATAGATTAATCATCCCTAAAGCTATCCTTATATTAGAAAAATTAAGAAATCTATATAAAGAAATAAAGACTAAACTTAAATTCATTAGAAACTAAATGAAAAAATACTATAACTAAAAAAGGATAAAAGGATTATCCTTTTAGGAGGGAGATATAGTCTATCTTATAATAAAAAATATTAAAATAAAACGATAAAATAAAAAATTAGATTATAAGTTTATTAGACCTTATAAAATCATTAAAAAAATCTCAGAAAATAACTACTAGTTAGACTTACTATTAAAAGTTAGACTTTACTTAGTTTTCTATATCTTAGTCCTTAAGATAGTAAAAAACATAATTTATACTAAGCTTAGTAATAAATATAAAACTAAGATTAAAGGATTAGAAGAGTATATAATAAAAGTAATTCTTAATAAAAGAATTATAAATAAATAAACTAAGTACCTTATTAAATAGAAGGACTATCCTAAGAGTAATAATTAATAGGAATTAGCTAAAAACCTTACCTATATATAATACCTCCTAAAGAACTTTTACTAATACTAAAAGCAAGAAATAAAGGATTAATTAAAGGGCTTATATTAACTAAGTTATTACCTAAACCTAGAATAAACTAATCGATCTTATTAAGAATGCCTATAGATTAAATATCCTAGACTACCTACTCCTTATATACATTAAGCACCCCTAGTAAATCATCCTCCTCTTTAAGCCCTTACAAACCATAACGCATAGCCTCGCTACGCTTAGTAAACACCTTTACTTAAATTTTCTAAATCCGCAATAACCTCCCTATAGTCTTAGCTATTTTAGCTTATAACTTCGCTATTTAAGTATAAACCTTTAGAAGAGCATTACTAGTATTTTCCTTATCGCTCTTAAGCTTCTTTTCCTAGGAAAGTAGCTAATTTACTATAAAAAGTATTAATATATAACCTAAGGAGGAGTAGGAAAGGGCTCTTATAAGAAGAAGCTATATATATTCTATTATAACTTTATCCCTAATGAATATACTCACTATAATAAGCAGACTTATTAGACATTATGTACGATTTCTTATTATGAAAATAATACGTATATAGTATATCGGTAGAGGATCCATCGAACTCGATATTCACTGCGAGAGATAGTTTTTCGATAGTTTTATAAGAATACTATTTCTCTACGCGACTTAATATTTCGTTAGCATTATAGTAAGGAAGGATAAGGAAGGACATCGCTTACTAACGAGATCTATAGGCTTAGCCTATTTATATAGTCTTAAGGATAAGAACTAATAGAGAGGGGACATTATGTTACGGCCCGGGTTAGGACTAGGCGGTCACAACCAGCAGAACCATAACATACCCACTCTTTTCCTTCCTATTATATAAGGAGCGCGCTATTATAGATTGTACCTATAATCCTAGATTATCATAATCCTAGATCGTTATAATCCTACGCGCCTTACGATCCCACATAAACACTATAGTATATAACTACATTTATTCAATATATTAGATAAGAGCCTTAAGCTCTTTAGCTATTAATACACTTAGTTACATTAAATTGACTATTCTACTATTACTAGACCGTAATCTATATTACTTACTACGATGTCCTAATCCACTCGATTATACACCCTACGTCTAGACCTACCCTATACGCCCTTAGGTTAGACCCGATCGTTATAATTATAATTAGTTTAAAGAGAGATTAGAGAGATTTTTATTTTACTTATAGAGAGATTCTTCCCTTCTTATAAAGATATGAGAAAAAGAGAACTCTTTGAGTTTAAAGCTTGAGTCCTTTGCCTTAGTTTATGAGAGAATTTAAGATCCTTCTTTTCTAATTATAATACGAATTGCCGTCCGCCCTTTATCCCTTATATACTGATTATCAAGCTGGCGGTAGGCTATTTTAATGCCTTACTAATATTCTTTTCCTACTATTAACCTAATAATCATTCTTATAAGATGCTTTCCTACTAGAGGGTACTAAATATAAGACTACTATAGTATATATATGCGATCTAGTATAGCTTTAGGCTAATTAATAAAGATGCTTATATAATGCTTTACTATATACCTTCTTAAGGGACTGCTATTAATTTAGGGTATTATTTCTAGTCTCTTTTTATTGTTAAAATACTATTAATACTAGTTTAGGTAAATAGCTATTTTTATAATATAGCCTTTACTAAGATTTAAAACTTTATATAAAGCTATTATCTTTATTTATTTTATTAATAAGGAGAAAATCCTTCTTATAATTATAATAATATTATTAGCTTAAATAGCTTTACTTTAGGCTAAATCTTTAGTTAAGATAGCCTTCTTAAAGTATTTAGATATTCTTTATATACTTATATTACTTAGATACTTAGCTTATTACCTCTTATTATCTATATTATAATAAAACTAATATATATAAAGAAATTACTAATCTACCTTTTATATAGCTCTAGATTTATCTTAAATTAATTAAAGCTTTATTCCTTAAGTTTTTTAAACTACTTAATTATAAACTATAAGTTAGATTCTTTAATATAGGAATAGCTAGCCTAAACTTAAATTTAGGAATGTTATCCTAGATCTAAATCCTTATAGAGGTTTGCGATCCCAAAAGTAAGCCCCTCTAGGCACCTTAGCCTAAAGCTTAGCCGGGCTCAGCCCGAGCTCTAGGGCCCTCAGCCCAAGCTCAGCCCGGCTCAGCCCGGCTCTAGGATCCGCAGCCCAAGCTCAGCGACAGCTCAGCTTAGAGCAGCAGGAGCTCAACTCTAGAAACGGAAATGGCTTTTAGTGTGCTTGAGTTTCGTCTCCGAGTATTGCGGGAGTAAAACGGAATATCAGCCCATCTACGGGGTAACTATCATTCAATTACCCCACCATTCATGGATACTGGACACAACGCGCAACCAGGCGACCTGAAGACCTGTTGCCAGACTTGTCAAAGGCCTAACACAATGCCAATAGAAGTCAGTACATGCCCAGTCCCTTACGGACCTCTGCTGAACTCAGTCAGGACCCATCCTTAGTCCCGCCGTTCGCGAAGTCGAATGCCCTACGATCCGTGTCTTGTGATACATTCCCTCACAGCTTCCAGGATCGTGACCTATTATTGAATCCAAGGGACAATGTCAGCGATTTTCTGGAGACAGACCTCCGTACGCCTAGGCTGAATGCGGTGCTTCGATTTCTCTGGTTGGCGGGACTGCCGCGGCCTGCCCGTCCCCTTCATCGCCAACAGCTCCTCCGACGTACAATCCATCCCACAGAGACCACCGACGAGCATCTGGTTTGGCACGAAGCTTGCATATTTGTCAAGCCGATTCCAGAGTACCTGCTTGACTACGACTTTTGGGAGCAGGAGCTGTGCCGCAGCAACCATCTTCATCGGAGTGCATGTGGTCTGATCCTGTCATATGCTTGGCTGATCTGCTCCAAGGCCGACCTGCGCATCGCGCACGACACTGGATTGCTGCTAGAAAATATCGACTTCAAGGCCTGGACTGCTTTCATGGCAGACTTCAAAGGCCACGTCAATGTCCACAGCTTGCACCAAGTAGACCCCCGTTACGGCTACGGAGAGCTGCGGCTGTCCCGGCTCCACACGCTGTACCGGTTTTGCGCGGCCGGTTTCTCGCTGAGAAATGTGGTATATGGCTTTATGCCGTGGCCGACACGCTACACGAACTTCTTCGAACAGAACTTTGGCTGGATGTTGGCTGTTTTCGTTTACATCACTGTGGTCCTGTCGGCCATGCAGGTGGCTCTGGCCACGGACCAGTTTCAGAATGACAGCCGCTTCCAGGCCTTCTCATACGGAGTGGCCCTTATGGCGGTGGGCTTTGTCCTAGGCGCAATCTTGATCATGCTGTTGGTGTGGTGGTCGCTTTTCTGGTTTCATATCCTGTCAACAAGGCGCTATTGTCTGGAGGTAGACGTTATGCGTAGGCGGGCGATGAACAATATTGAGTGATACAATAAGGCATGTGTGATCGCCAATAGATGCACCCGGGCTGAACAGTATGCGTGCAGTTGGGCGTTTTGATGATGGGGGTCTCGTCGTGTTCGGAAGCGCTTGGTGGGGTTGAACATCTTGTGGTTACTGACGATGCTGAAAGCGTCCGTTTCTGATCACTGGGAGGGGGTGCTGCATGATGCAGGTTGCCTATGGGCATGAAGCAGCTTGATTTGCTTTCGTCGTCGAAATAAGCTCTGCGTTCTGGGTGACTATATCGATTTAGCTTAAGATGCTAGTCCGAGTGTGGTTTCTCTTGGGAAGACCCGCTTCATTTTAGTTTTCATTTTTTCCTTAGATCCGACCTATACTAGAGCTATTCTTAATCTTCTTCCTTAATAAGCTTACCCGAGTTATAAATTGATGTAGAACCCTTATATGAACCGATCGTGATCACTAGGATCTGTATTCTGGATTCACTATATTCGTAGGAATAAGCTATACGTAGAGGGATACGCATCCTATTCCTAGGATTGAGTCCCCGCTCAATTAGCCTCGTAAAACGCAGATCGCGGCTCAACCAACTCCACACTGCTTCCGTCGATGTGGTGACCGCGCGATCCCACCTGCTCCGTCTTTTGGGTCCACGCTGAGGCGCGCTTTAGCTTTACACATTCAGGTACTTCTGCGTCGGCGGCGTTAAACGTGAGGTACCGTGGCAGCCCAGTCGCGCTGATGCAAGCACCGCATGGTACCCGCGAATCTAACATTTCGCTGGCACCACGAAAATGACCAAGCACCATTGTCACAGCGATTTTCAACCACTGACCTAGCGTCGATCGGTTGAGGTCACTACATGAACACCACAGCGCCAGACTGTCGTCTTGGTAGCAGTTGCCATCATACTGTATGTATGGTTGACGCTTTTTTAGTTCCACCTCTATCGACTGTTCAGCCTTACAAACGGGTGGCATTATACAATGGGATAGGAGTCACTCTGGGTAATTTAGGACATAGAAACCTAGCTGTAGCACTTATTATTAAGCGATTTACTTCCTTGTATAAATACGTACTAGCATAGCAACCCTATTACCCCCTGGCGGTTAGATATAACGTGGCTGCCATAGCCTAGTTAGACAGACCGAGTTAATTAACCGTTGATTGGCCCAGATGCATAGCAATAACCTACTATTAGTTATAGCGCTTACTTCAGCCGCAATCCTAGAGGTAACCTAGGCACCTTTCCTCTCCCCGCAGTTCTATCTTTCCCTCCCCTAACTCTTATCCACTTCTTATCACTACGACTCTACCACTCCATCCAGGATAACGGTAATCTTCGAGCTCGATAGGAAGACACAGCACAATAGCATCCACATACAATCAAAATTGTCTACACAGCCGATTAAGCTTAGAGTGTAAGGTAAACTCGCCCGAGCCATAGGTCTACTAGATACTGGCTAATTCAGCCTTCTGGCCGTCGTCGCGATCTTCACTCTCTTGACGTGCCGCTGGATTCTCGCCGGATACGCACCCTAGGCATCCAAATCCTCACCTTCAGACAGCGAGCCACTAAAAGGTAGCAGGACATTCTATGTCCGTGGCGTGCCTCTCGACTGGGATGCCGACCGTTTGCAGTCCTTCCTAGCGGCCGACGAGAGCTCTGCTGGCTCTATCGTCCAGTCCCTCGCCTACGAGATACACGGTCTCTCTAACACGGCTACGGTTGCCTTCCAGAACACCCCCCTCCCGGCCCAGAAGTCTCGAACCGGTCAGAAACGCGTTTTGCTGCCTAGGACCACCGAGAACCAGCCGGCCCGCGACCAATACCTTACGCTCGACGATGGCTTCCTCGGTATCATCACGCTCTACGCCCCGCCTCTTGAGGACCACAAAGTCGAGTGAGTGGACCAGTCAGAAGCAGCGGCGCGTGCTGATTATCATAGTGTCATTGCAGTATCCGGCCTCGGCGGACACGCATTCGGTTCGTTCAAGGAGAGGGGCGGAGACTACATGTGGTTGCGAGACGCTCTCCCATACGACCTCACCTGGGAGGACACCGACAATCCCATGGCGCGGGTGATGGTCTATGGCTATGAATCAAGGGTTGCGCAGAGCAAGAGCATGCAGAACTTGGAGGACCTCGCAACTTCATTCCATAACAGCCTGCTCGCACTGGCTAGCGCTGCGACGACCAGACCAATTATCCTGATTGCCCACAGCTTAGGAGGGCTAATCGTCAAGCAGGTGAGTTCATCGTGGTACATTTCGCTCTGTGTGAAGAATCCTAACGCATATGGTAGACCTTGATATTACTGTCGAAGTCGAAGAACGAGGACGATGTGAAGCTTCTTTGAGCAGTATATGGGATCGTCTTCTTTGGAGTTCCACACGACGGCATGGACATCAGCTCGCTTATCCCAATGGCAGGCGACGGGCCGAACCGTTTCTTGATCGAGTCGATCGGCCGGATTAATCCTCAGATCCTCAGCATCCAACAACGGGAGTTCCACACGGCGTTGGGAGGGGAGGGTGACTCTGAGATTGTCTGCTTCTACGAGACGGTCGAGTCGCCAACAGCACAAAAAGTATGCTTGCCTACTACTTATTCATATATACATGCTAACGCTGAGCAGGATAAACATGGAAACTGGGCGATGACCGGACCAACCGTCGTCCTAGTCACCAAGCCTTCTGCTACAAACTGCCGCTCGTGGGAGGATGACCCAGAGCACATATGTGCCGTCGCCCGCACTCACTCTAACATGGTCAAGTTTGGGCCTCAGGACCACGAGTACGATAATGCGTGTGAGAGGCTGAAAGGTCTCGCTCGATGGGCGCTTACGGCACGGCGTCGAAGTGTATGTGGTAATGCAACTATATAGCCCGTACTAAAGGAGTGCAGTTCTCGTCCTATACAACCAAAACCATAGGTCGACCGTAGTCTACATCTTTTCCATCCCCACTATGTCGTAGTCTACCAGCTGCCATTAAACACTAGATATCTCGCAGATCGAGCCTCCTCATGACTGCAACTGCAACCTAATACAGGATTATATCAGAACCAAAGACCAGCGCTACATCCAGTCCATGGAATATAAGGCATCAGTACGCGGTGAACCTTATTCCAAGACAGAGGATGTCCACCTACAGCCTGACCCAGGCGAGCTTTCCTGTCCTGGCTTGAAACATGCGATCAAAGACCAGCACTAGCCAGTCTGTGAAGGACCATCTGAGCCAGCACACAAGTCCCCGCACACCGATTCCAATACACGTCGGCCAGCACAATTATGCCAGTTCGCTGCTGCAAGCACACGCGGTGCTGGTAAGGAAATGGAGGAAACCGATCTAAAGCCCGTCGTTGCTAGGTTCCGCAAGATATTCCGCAACAAGACGGGCCTGGCGTGGAACCGAAGATACGAATCCCCCTTCATCTTTGGCTGGGACTTATTATTTGTGCCATAACTAGCATCTAGTCTATGGATGTATGCAGAGTTTACGGCTTAAACCAGGTGGTCACTCTAGATGAGCTGGTAACTCAAACTCATGTAATCATTAGCAGAATAAGCTCTACCTATCTCAAATGTTAAGTGACTACACAGGAATGCGCGAATCCTGAAGCATGAGATAGGTCGCCTGGACAGGCGCCACCACAGCGTCATGGAACTGCTGCCGGAACTGCGAGAAATCAAAGTCTTTATACACGTCCCGCCCCTCAAACGAGAACTTCACACATCGCTCCGCGGCATATCTGTAGGAGTCCCCCGCCCGTCTGCGCACCTCCTCCAGCTGGCCCAGCGCGGCGATGTAGTCACCAAAACGCGAGGTTGGCGTTAGACTGTCATTGGCCTGTCGAATTTCTTCCATGGACTTGTTGATGCAGAGTTCTATCAGGAGAATACCAAGTGCAAAGACGGTCGTGTTGGGAAACAGCTGCTTGTACATAGAGTCGTGCGCAGGCTGCTCCTCCGGACTTAATGGCATGGAGAAGATACACGATGCACACGGACGTGGCGAAAGCATCTCTCTGCGACCCACGCCTTCCTCGAGAAAGATATTCGCTTGCTTTTCATCCCAACCCTCGCTGAGCCATGGACTGCCGCTCAAGTGGAGAACCGACCACGCGGTAGAGGCGGCGATGCCGTAACACTGTTTTGCGGACAGGGAGAGGTAGGGGCTGAGCTGCAGGGTGGAATGGTCGTGTAAGGAAAGAAGTGACTTTAGAGGGACTATCTTGACAATCTTGTGTGAATCCGTGTGATGGTGGCTGAGAGAGAATTTCCGGCCTTGGTCTTCGTCTGGATCTTTGATGAAGCCTGTTAGTGTCCATGGGATGTGATTTGTGCACACTGCAGCACAGAGGCTGATTATCTCGGGGTTTGCTGAGGCCAAGGTGGACACAGCAGTCGATGCTCGTGATAAGTCCGAGACTATGAATGTGAGTTTGGTTTAAGATCTCAGGAAGTAGCTCGTTACTCACCACTGGTAGTTGGCGGGGTTGGTGAAGGCGGAGGTGTTCGAGGTGACACGCGGACGAGCTTGAAGCGTGGTACCTTGGATAAGAAGGATGAAGTAGGGGAAGGAACTCTAGCTGGCGGTGGTGATGGGGTTAGAAACCCAGGCACAGGGTTGGTCGTGGTGGTCGTGGTGGTGTTCGTCGCGGTGGCCTCTGAAGTAACGTGAAGCTTCCGCCACGAGTCTGATATATGTGACGGTTCCGAGTTCAGCCTATAAGAGACAGCCACCTTGAAACTTCTTGCCGCATCCTTCTCATATGCGTCCCAGTCGAGATCAATGGCAGCTTGGTGAGGCGGCGAGCAGGCACACTGAAATCCGGACTCGAGGGCACTGTGAAGTGAACTCAAGCATTGGCGGATCGAATTGCAACGCTTGATATTAAAGCGACGCTTGAGATGTTGAACTTTGCGAGTATTGTCCTCCGTCGGGACCTCGGGTTTCTCAAGAGATCTCCTTAGGTCTTCGTTCCAATGTCTGAGGTCCTCAACTACCTTGTTACGCTTCTTCGTGTTAAAGCTGCGTTTCACTCTGTGCCATTCCCATTGAACCTTATCAGGCAGTCCATTCGGCTACGTAGAGTCGCAAAGTCAGCTTGGTCTTAATGGCTAGCTGCCATATCTATGCAATCAATACAGCTGTAGATCTGAGGGTTTATACCTGTACGTTGACGTCGATATCCAGGTTCTCCATGAGCCTAGCTGTCACTTCATCCATGTGCTGAACGACATGCATAAGCTCACGAGAGATACTCGGGAACTTCGTCTCGAAGCATTCACGCAGCTCTTTAATTGATGGTTCATTGTCTAGTCCGATATTAGAGAGAGTGGCCTGAAGCTGCCAGTTCTGCAGCGTCAAGTTGGCTCGGAAGGTGTCTATTGAGTTGCGGTAATTGGTAAATTCTTCGTAAGGCTCCGCGTACTTTTCGAGGGCCCAGATTGCAAGCGGGATGCCGCCCAGAACGAGGCCTGCAACTTCAGCCATGCCTGCGGGAGGACCTAGAATGAGACAAGGCCGTGGGCGTGCGATACTGTCGTTGAGATCGGTCGCTGAGCGAGAGATTCTTTCTGCAATGGTGCGAGGCTAGGTGATGCGCTCTGCACCGGGTCAATTTCGAACCGAGTCAACCCCGCTCACATCCTCGGGGCCCTCGGAGTCTTATTACGGAAGGCCATAGGGACCGATGTGCCAAAATTATTTTTTTTACTGCATTGACCCTAACCGTACACCCCTAGTCCTTATAGTAGTATATAATCTCGTATATGATATTAAGGCAAAATACTTTATATTAAGCTAGCTATGCGAATAATATCATATGCTTAGCTATATAGCTAGCTGATTAATGAATTAACTAACCGACCTACTTACTAGCTAGCTAATTAACTGATTGACCGACTGACCGACTGACCGACTGACTGACTGACTAACCTGCTTGCTAGCTAGCTAATTGACTGACTGACTGACTGAGCGATTGACTGACCGACTGACTGACCGACTGACTGACTGACTGACTGTCTGACTGACTGACCGATTGACTGACTGACTGTCTGACTAACTGACTGGCTAACCTGCTTGCTAGCTAGCTAATTGACTGACTGTCTGACTGTCTGACCGATTGACTGACTGACTGTCTGACTGTCTGACCGACTCACTAACTAACTGACTGACTGACTGACCGACTGACCGACTGACCGATTGACTGACTGACTAACTGACCTACTTGCTAGCTAGCTAATTGACTGACTGACTGTCTGTCTAACTGACCTGCTTGCTAGCTAGCTAATTGACTGATCGACTGACCGACCGACTGACTAACTGTCTAACTAACTAACTAACTTACCTGCTTACTAGCTAGCTAATTAACTAACTAACTAACTATTTAACTAACTAACTATATAATTAACTTACTTATTAGCTAATTAATTAACTATTTAATTAATTAATTTACTAGGTAGGGGCTTTTTTATCCTATAGCTTACTATTAGGTTTCTTCCCCCTATTATAGACTAGTCTAAGTTACTTAAAAGAAGGTCTAGAAAACTATAAAGTTAAAATAGTATATAAATTAATTAAATTAATTAATTTACTAGTTAATTAATTAGCTAATAAGTAAGTTAATTATATAGTTAGTTAGTTAGATAGTTAGTTAGTTAATTAGCTAGCTAGTAAGCAGGTAAGTTAGTTAGTTAGACAGTTAGTCAGTCGGTCGGTCAGTCGATCAGTCAATTAGCTAGCTAGCAAGCAGGTCAGTTAGACAGACAGTCAGTCAGTCAATTAGCTAGCTAGCAAGCAGGTTAGTCAGTCAGACAGTCAGACAGTTAATTAGCTAGCTAGCAAGTAGGTCAGTTAGTCAGTCAGTCAATCGGTCAGTCGGTCAGTCAGTTAATTAGCTAGCTAGCAAGTAGGTCAGTCAGTCAGTCAGTCAATTAGCTAGCTAGCAAGCAGGTTAGCTAGTCAGTTAGTCAGACAGTTAGTCAGTCAATTAGCTAGCTAGCAAGTAGGTCAGTTAGTCAATTAGTTAGTTAGTCAATCGGTCAGTCAGTCAGTCAGTCAGTCAGTTAGTCAGTCAGTTAATCGGTCAATCAGTCAATTAGTCAATTATACAGTTAGTCAGTCAGTTAGTCAGTCAGTCAAATAGTTAGTTAGTCAGTTAATTAGCTAGTAAGTAGGTCAGTTAGTCAATTAATCAATCAGCCAGCTATATAGCTAAGTATATAGTATTATTCATATAGCTAGCTACTGCTTATTAAGCATATTTAACTAAAACATAGAATGCAAAATAGGGTCCTAGCGTATCGTACGGGAGGGTGCCCACATCAAAAAATAATTTTGGCACATCGGTCCCTATAGCCTTCCGTAGTCACCCAGGATGCTACTGGCCCTACCCCCCGAGATCGGGAGCAGGTTTCCGACCTTTGTGATGACGGAGATTTGGTGGACCTGGCATGGTGGGATTCTTTGCCGTTGTCTGTATCTCGTCAATCTGCTCCCCCCCGAGCTTCCTGATCCCTTGCTTGCTCCTGATTGACCTCTCCCTAGTCTTTACTGGCTTCTTCCTCCGGCGTCCCGGGGGTTTTCATTGATTCGTCGCCATTTCCTGGCAACGTCTGCTGAATCACCAGGACACCAATGTCCTTAGGGTTCCGAGCTTTCGGCTGGCAGGCCTCTTAGGACTTCCTCCTCCCCAACCGCCTCCCCCAGCAGCAACAGCACCAAGCCCCGTTGTCGCTGCTGCGCCTCTCTATTCTTCATTCAACCCTCCTATATTGAGCTCTTTCTTCCCGTCTCATGACCGGCAGCTCGACTTCTGACCGTCTTTTGGACTCCGGATTCATGGGTATTACTACCCTGTTTTCACCCTCATCGCTCCCACTGCCTTCACCGTCATCTTTCCCTTCCCGATCAGGCTCTTCTTCACCTTGACCTCCTCGCTCTCCGTCCTCTCCCGGCTAGAAACGCTGATCTCCGTCATCATCTGACAATGTTCACCATCCGCTAGTGTCTTTGACGAACTTCTTCGGCTGGTCGCTATGGCCAGAGGTCTTCCGCTCAATCCTGTCTAGGGTAGCCACTCGGTAGCTGAGCATTAACTGATTGCTACATAAGGTATTATCTATATTGTGATAACTATAACGCGTCAGACCGATTGTAACGTTGAACTAACGAGGTGTAGCCAGTAAGCGGGACTTTGAGGGGCCTTATGGGAGGAGTGCTTATAATTTTGGGACATCAGTCCCTATGGCCTTCCGTATCTGGCGGTAGGTGGGCTCTCTTGTGCGTGGGTGGAGACGTCTGCATGCGTGATGGAGACGTCCTAGCTTAATAGCACAGTGGGCTTTTTTTGCGGGAGTTATTATAAAACAACGTCTTTGGTAGTATGTTGAAGTCGTTGGTAGGTGCCGCCGAGGAACAACGGTAGTTGACCCGTGCTCGGGCTCCTCCGTCGCCATGTTGGATCCCGACACCAATCGAGGTGGCGGCAGACCGAGCGGGAAGCCGGGGACTGTCGCCGGTCCAGGGCAAACTGGGCTCCCGGCTGCTTGCCGAGGTAGAAGAGGAAGGTCGGAGTCCACCTCTCAGTAGCTTCGGACAAGGCCCGGTCACGGTCTGCGATGGCGAGGCTTTCTACGGCTGCACTGGTCGTCGAGGTGAACGGCACGATCTATGCTAAACTGGGCTCAGGGTCGCATCAGCATCAACTTAGCCACTGAGAAGCTCCTGAAGCATGAACGTGCCTCTATTTGACGCTTGTTGACACGCATGGGCGATTTGTAATTTGGACGAGAGCAGCTTATACCCACTATACATTTGGAACCCCCTTATACAGGGTAAATTGTGACAACACCAAAGTTGGTTATGTGAACATATGGATACGATTGGAGGGTTTTTGGTCTATGACGCCCAATCAGCCCCCATTTCACTGAGAGTGATAGAGAGTAAGTGGTGTAAATTCAAGCGAAAACTAAGACCTAGGATGCGTCACTAGCCATCAACATGCTGTTCGTTATGGTCGCTCTAGGTACATGTCGGCCAGCGTTTATGCAATCCACAAGTCGAATAGTATACTATATTAGGTTGGAAAGTAACTAAGGAAACAAAGACAGGCCTCTTAATTTCGCCCTTGGCATCACTCGCGTGGCACCTCGACGGAAAAATAAGTCACAGCGCAACAGCCTCGCCCGAAGAGGCAGATTCCCACGTCGGCGATTCCTTTCCCCTCCCCCATGATTTCCGGGATCCTAGAGGCAATATCTACTTCCTTAGATATGCATCCGCCGCTAATTCGCCAGCAGAGTGTTGAACCAGCTCGTGTCAACATTATAGAACATCCTAAACGGATCATATCTCGTTCCTTCTTCCATCTAGACTTCTCTTCAACTGTAGGTATATTATTTGCGTTCCATGGTTCGAATAGAATATCCGTCTCGATAGGGATTACATCGCTTGGGATCTTTGTGAGATATGCTCGTTTTGACTGGCCGGCAAAAATAAGGCCTAGCATGTTGCCAGTAGTGGCCTTAATCAGTAAACCCGCCCCGTGATGGATACAACCAGGACGAGCAATAACGTGCCCAAGACGTAGCTGTATCCTAAAGTCGGATGTAATGTGTGAGGATAGGCCACGAAAGGAATGCCACGCTACATCCCGGATCAGGAGTTGATCGTCACTCTCGAAGATAATGAGGCCCCGGTTGATTCCCCACTCGACGTACTGCTGCGTTGGCGCAAAGGTGTTCTCCAGAAGTCGGCCGTGCAACCTTTCTACCGTCCCGGCGGGTTGTTGAGCCATATGTTCGTTCCAGGTCATGCCATTTGGAACCAGTTCCATGAATGAGTCGGTAATCAGTGATCTATACTGTGGTTGAGTCGCAATAGTCGCAATAGTCGCTACTAAGAGTCAGCTCAGCCGTAGCTGCTTCGAGGGCACTGACACTAACGCGTAGACGAGAACATCTTCACAAAGCTATCGATAGCCCCTTTGTTGTCATTCAGGTAGTTTTGAGTGTGCGCCGAGATCCTGCTCGCCTTCTTCCAGTCCGATAACGTCGTGTCCTTCAGTCCTTGTTCCACGTTGAACCGGACGTACGGGCATGGCTTACAGTCCTTGAAATGGTCGTCCAGCCGGCCCGCCACGGCCTTGGACGTTGTCGCCATGTCCTTCAGCGCGCCGATGATACTCCGTCGTGTATTGCCGATGCTGACCACGTCCCCGAGTCCCGTCCCGATGCTGACGATCTGCATCAGACTACGATCCGGGAAGTGCCGTCCCGCTTCCTCGATCAGCACCTCGCACGGGTTGTTGTGTCCGAAGCCGGCGTCGATGAACTTGACCTTGTCCCGCCCGACGCGGATCGGCTTGAAGAAGGTGGTTGCCGCGGACGTCGCGCGCGCCACCTCCCAGATGGTGCAGTTTTTGAAGCCTTCCCAGGTGCCGTACGTCGTAAACAGGGTCGGCCGCGCGTCGATGTTGTCTTTCGTGATGGCGAGGACGACGCTGGGAGGCGTTAGTGTTTCCAGAGATGAATACAGATGTATATATAGGGCCTCGTGCTTACGTCGCGGTGCATGACCTATCGCGGAACTCCACCTCGCCGTGCGTGCATGTCGAGGCTGTGGATTCGCAAGCGGGTTGAAGAAGCCCATCGGCTCGTCGTCGAGCCACGCACTCTGACATAGGACAGAACTCCTTGACCGTGTCGCGTATCGCCTCCTCGAGCTTCGTCGCCGAAAAGGCGCCGCCGGGGGACGCGGGCAAGAGGGCGGTCCACTTCCGGGTGAAGGCCCTCTCGGCCATCTTTAGGTATGCGCGGATGCACTCGTCGACCGTCATGCCTAGGCGGCCTAGCATGATGGCGATGATGCTGCGACTGTCAGCGCGGAGGACTCAGGAGTGCCGCGAGTTGAAGCCATCCAACTTACCCGCCGGTGCTCGTGCCGCCGATCATGTCGAAGCGCTCGCACGGGCGCGGCACCTCGGCCAGCTTCTCGGCGTCGCGGATTGCCTCCATAAGGTGCTCGAGGATGAGCAGGCTCGACAGGCCACGGACCCCCCCGCCGTCTAGGGAGAGCAAGCGAAGGCTCATTGTGTCGAGTGTCCGCGTTCGTGCTTGCGGATGTTCGAGAAGATGATCTTGCTGGCACTTGCTACCGATAGGTATGCTGGTCACTGTCGGTGAGGGCTGAGGCGCTCTACCTAATTGGTGAAGTCACATTCCTATCCGGTTCTGCCTAACTCAGCCCCCTTTCCAGCAGCCCTAGGTTCCTCAGCCCAAGCCCAGCTCCAGAAACGGAAATGGATTTTGTTGGCCCGCTTGCGTTTCGTCTCTGAGTTAGTTGGTATTTCGACACCACTACGGTGATATCCTCGACATGCTGGTTTATAACCCAAACGCAAGGAGGGACGCCTTGGATAGTCCGGACGATGGCACCGACTAGTCCCTTTGCATTGCGTTAGCATCTCGCATTAGTATATATGCACAGAGATTTTACCTTGGCTATGGAGTCCTCGGGGGATGAGCCGGGAGATTTTCCCACTCCTCGACTGATTCTGGTGTTGGGAGAGGGGCGGCCGCAATCATATGAGCCTCGAGCTCTTCTCCTTCTACGCCTTGGTCTAGGCATTCGTGTTTAGGGTCAGAAAATGGATGATCCATGTCTCGATCATGACCCAACCCCAGTCGAGCTGCTTCCCTCAGTGTGCGATGCTGCGAGATGCTGTTGCTTCGAAGCGTTGGATGAGATACATATCTCAGGCAACGAAAAGTTGTCGGCGCAGAGGAAGAAGCCCATGATATAGGACACGTGTGCTGACGTAAAGACTACGTTCCCCCCCTCAACGATGGTGAGGGGTACCCCAAGCTGGCCACAGGCTGCTGCTAGACTTGCGTCTTTCGATGGCTCGGGTTCAAACTGATGATGCAAAACGGGAACCCTTGTAATACAAAAGGATCCATGAGATCCCATGACACATTCATCGGAGAAGTGCGTTTTTGCATATGTACATTCCAGCTGGTCAAATTCAATCTTATCGTACCCCTCAGTCACTAGCTCTGAAACGTCATCGCTGCCCCTCCTTTCCCTTGAACCTGTTTCTAGGTCTATCCGACCGTCTGTGACTACGAGGACGATGTTTTCGGGGATTCTCTCCTGTCCTCTTGGTGTTCCCTTTGGCCAGCTCGTGGCTGATCCCACCAGCTTCCCGGTCAAGTCTACTTTTCCATACGTATAGGACTCGTTCTGGCGCAGCTCACGGCCGCTAGGGCTCCCGGTTGAAAGTAGTGTGGTAGATTCCGCGCAGAGGTCGAAGATCGATACGTATACTGCTGGCGAACCAGTGTTGCGGATCTTGAGATAAAACGTCTCACCTTCCGCGATGGCCGGGGTCTCCCCCGACCACGGTTCGCAGTTGCCGTCTCTGACTCGGCCCAGTTCCACGTCAATTTGCTGAGAGATTGCCCCCGATTCCGATCTTCCCTCTGGTGTCAAGAGATGTCGGGAACGAGCCAGCGATTCCAGCTTAGTGACGCATTCGGCCACGCAGTCATCGTCAACCTTTTCTCCTTGGAGTTGCCAGTCGCCCAATAAGAAAGAAACGCTTCCTTCGTGGCTGAGGAGCCGAAGTCGACTAGCTTCCTGCTGCACAGTCGCCAAGGGAAGGCGCTCACCCGCATCGGCGACGCGGAGGAACCTCGAGTCCGTTATGGAGTCACGAAGCTTCTCGGAGGCTTCAGAGCCTTGCAAAGCAAGCGGTAGTCTTCCCAACAGCCTCTTCTGTGGGAATGCTTTCATGCCGCCTTCCCTGTGTTGCTTGGTGGGACGCGAGGTTCCCTCAAAACGAGCCCATGACTTCACTGGTCCGACGTCTGTGACGACAACCTCTGCGATCTCGTTCTCTGGATTCAGCCGTTCTTCCTCAAATGGCAACACTGCATAAATGTCGCCTTGTTTCAATCCATGGAGTTCTCCATCTTCGAGGGCCACACCATCTCCATGGAAAGAAATAGGTATGGCCCCATGGAGGTCGGCTTTGTCGAGACTGAAAGTAAGCCGAAGATCGTCACCCTCGATTTGGGGGTATTGCTGAGGGCAGGTGACTTTCATACGATCTCGGACTCGTAGCATAATGCTACGCCATGAGACTTGTGTAGATGCAGCGTCTTGCGTATGTTGTCGTTGCAGGATTTTTTGAAGGGCTTCAGTGAGAACGCTCATTTGAACATTGCCGAAACGTTGCTCGTAAGCGCTCTCGGTTTCGGCTGATGCGATGATGGTAACAGCATCTGGGTTTCTCTCGTAATGGAAATCTCCGTCGAATTTTCCCTCACTCCACGTCTTCTCGATGTGTTTGGAGACTTCGCGGTACTCATTGGGATCGATCGTCTTCACCGTCCCGGGCAGCCTAGCCATGCGGGCCGCGTGACAACAGTCCAGGATGAGGGTTACGTTCTTTGTTTTGTCGGTCGTCCTGCGTAAGAGCTGCGACAGTTCCACATCCGCAATGCCTCTCCAGTCATTATCTTTCGTCTCTCCGAAGTCGACAGGAACCAGGTATTGCAGGCGCCGCCAGGTCTTCCCATCATTTTCTTCATCTCTCTTCTCCGCCATGCCACCATGGCCGGAGTAGTAGATGACCACGGCACCCCCCTGCGGAGCCCGTTCAATGATGTCGTTCCAGGCAACGAGGATCTTTTTTCTTGTCGCAGGACAGCTTTTCGTGCATGTGAAGCCATGTTCCTCCAAGATGCTCTGCATTATGTTCAGGTCCATCTCCACACCATGGAGAGACCCCAGCGGACATCCAATGAGCAGAGCACATCCGGTGATTACAGTTTATCGCACATGTTTTCGGGACAGAGGTGAATACTGGGTATGTTTGGTTTGCCTGATGTGGAAAAGACTCTGACGTGCGAGTGTGGAAACCCAAAGTCGTCAATGTGCCATGGGCAATCCTTCCCCTTGTATATTGCATTTGCTCAGCCGCTTCAAGCTTTGAGGACTACGAGTGTGGTGCTAGCGACGTTACAAATCTTACGCGTTAAAAGCTGGAAGTTCCTGAGCCACATTATCCTACAAAGCAGCTTGCAAAATCTACCTACCATGAGGAGGCCTATCACAGGCAGACCTATCGCGAAGAGACTAATTTAGTAGCGATGCATTGATGTCAAACGCATTTTAGACAAATACTTCAGAGTAAACATGTGGCTTTCGGAAGAGGGTGTGCAACGATGGTGTTCTAGCCTCGATGTTGTATTCTTGGATATGACGAAATTTAAAGTCTATTCCTGGACCATTTCTTCACCTTAGAGTAATTTGCATGTGATATTAAATACACTAATCATAGCCATTCGCTGTGGTAGGGCATGACGTATTGACATATTGACACGGGCTGCTGTCATGTTGCATACTGTATTGAAATTGCCAAGGGAGAGGCCTCAGAAATTACATAGAAGCTACTACTTTGCTTGGACTGTCGAGCTTGGCTTCATCGCGCTAAACATCATCCAAACCATTGGGAGACAAATGGCGGCAGCGCTTATCCCTTTGAAGATACTAAGGCTCGAGTAAGGTACTATCTTAGCTAATACAGAGATACCTAGAGAAAATTGGAGTATGTAGTATGGTGGTGATGATTTTAATGCATTGGCGAGTACAGTAGATGAGGAAAACAAGATGTCCAGAACAGTGCTGGAGCTACTGGGGATGGCAGCGCAGCCACTTGAAAGTTTAGCTCAAGTAGAACCTAAAAGCAAGCAGCCACTCAAGTTTCATCTGACGCCAGGTCGTGATATCCGTTATGTAAGAGGGAAATGTGGTCTCATTGAAAAGGGGTATCTAATACACTGCAAATTGGCCCAATTCAACAGTCAACGGCTTCTACAGTATCAATTCCACTTACCGCACCTTTCTTCTATTACAATGGACCCAATTGACGTTCCTCGTCGCTTTCCTGACGATGCCCTCACTTCTGAAGGTGAATTCAACTTACGGGAGGAACTACGTAAAGCAATCAACGACTGGGCAGCGCCTCGAGGTTATGCCTTTGTGGTCGGAAGATCCAGGACGACGAAGAACGGAAGAAGTGAAGTTATCTTTCAACTATGACCGTGGAGCAGGGCGCACCCCTTCGGTCTCAGCCTCGAAGAAACAGCATCGTCAAACAGCAACACGCCGTACAGGATGCCGCTTCTCTATTACAGCAAAGGAAAGCCTGTGTAAGACTAAATGGAGTCTAAGGTATTGTCCTGGGGTTGGTTTCAATCAATACAATCATGACCCAAGCATCAGTCATCTAGCATATCCAACGCTTTATTAGCTATCAGGCCTAGAGGAATCAACAGTCCAACAATTCGCCAATGCCGGCATTGCGCTAAAGGAGATTAGGTCCTATTTGCGTATGAACTTAACTATACCTACTACACAGCAAGATATCTACAATTGCATTGCACCGAGCAAACGGGAGCTTGCTCAAGGTCAAAGCAACATACATACCCTTACTGATCAGCTTAAGAGCGAGGGCTTCTAGAGTCGAATTCACCTTAACATAAGTGGCAGAGTGGTAGTAGTATTATTTACACACCTAAAGTCACTAGAGTACCTTAAATCATTCTTAAAGTGCTTATATTAGACTATATATATAAGACTAATAAGTATAAGATCCCTCTTCTTAATATAGTTGGTATTGAATGCTTATTAACGATCCTTCTGTATTGCATTTGCCTTCCTTAGTCGCGAGGAAGAGGATATCTTTATCTAGGCTCTTGAACAGTTACAGGGCATGTATGAGCTTTACGGAGTGGCCCTTCCATTAGTGATACTAATAGATCGCTGCCTTGCTTGTATGACTGCTGTTTTCTCTTTCTCTTGTTTCCCTAGGTCAACCTTAATGTTATGCATATGGCATATTAACAAAGCAGTCCTGAGCTATTACTTGCCCGCGTTTACTAGAGATAAGAACAATCCTCAAGGGTATGAAAAGTGGAAGGAGTTCTATGACTCCTAGCATAAGATTGTTGCCTCAATAACTAAGGATATCTACAACGAGAGGCTTAAGAAGTTCAAGGAGCGGTATATCCCTAACTATATCAATGAGGTGGGCTACATTATGGATACCCGGCTAGATCTCTATAAAGAGAGATTTGTCAAGGTGTGGGTTAACCAATATCTTCACTTTGAGCAATATGTCACATCACGGGGCGAAGGCAATCATCAGCTTATCAAATCTCACTTGAAAACCTCTCAAGCTGACCTCTTTGAGGCCTAGAGGAGCATTAAGCTTGTTCTTGAGCCTTCCACTCCAGCGACAATAAGAGGCTGCGACAAACAGTATGCTACTGTCTCGCCGTCGAAGGTCACTTGATAATCTACCCATTCGTGTTCCCCCCTCTCGTTGTCCTCCATCCTAAAATACGCCCGTTCACGGTATTCTTCCACGTCGTCAAATAATTCTTGTTTGAACTCGCTCTTTCCACAGTGATACAGCCCAATTATCGTATCGCCCAGTAAATACGGGCTGTATTGGCATTGAGGATGAGGTTCAATGTCCTGCCTCACCCACTCTCCATCATCATCCCACCCAGTCATTGCAGAATTCATAGGGAAGGCAGCACCTATCACGGCCATTGGAGGGAAGTATTCCCTCCTCGTACATGGCCTCGCCGAGTTCCTTCCGTACTTGCGCTGCGCCACCTCTTTTGCAGCGCCGTAGTTCGTGTAGGATGTGGGATCCCCGAAAGCCTCGGCCGGCGCAAAAGCTGCACTTGCCAATCCACCAATCAAGCGATTCTTCCCAACTTCCTACTTCCTCGTCAGTATTCCACTCCGGCCTCACCGTGACGCTGTAATCTATAGGCGGAGGGGCTAACCCCGCCGGCTGGTGAGGAAACCCTAAGAGTAGCGGAACCTGGCGGCGTTGATTTTGGCGGTGATAGAACGCGAGCACAAGTGTTTCGTAGACAACAAGCATTTTGGGAAACCAATGGTCTTCGAACGATCTCCGTTGTTCGAACCACGTTCGAGCGTGTCCCTCGACACTTAGTTCCACGCCGTCTTGATCGGAAGCCATTTTCGCGACGAGCCTCCCCAAGAATTGATCGTCACAGACACTAAGAGCCGCAATTACCTTGCGTATGATAGGCCTCCTCCCACAATGACCATCTGGGCCTGATTTTGACTCGAAATTCTGGAGAAAATAGTCTCTAGCACCTGAGGAATCAGCCGTGGCTACATGGTCACCTCGGATAGCTTCGCGGCAGGGGTGGAAGGCAGCACACATGCTGCAGAACCCTCGAATGCTGTAGGAAGACCTGGGGATATTCAGGCTCTCTAACCAACCGAGAACTGATCTTGCCTTTTCGCAGTCAATTTTCCTATTGCATGAACTCATATCATGGTCAGGCTCCAAATGCCCTGTACAAGCAAAGCACAGCTGGCAACCAACAAGTCCCCACCACTCAACTGTCTTGAGTATATCGGCGAGTCTTGATCGGAGAGGGAGATAGCTCTCTTTTCCAGCTCTATACTCATCTAGAAACTTAATGACTGAGCGCCGCTCGCTCGTAGCCGTCGTGCTCGCATAGTCGCTTGGGGACCCAAATAAGGGGCCTAGAACCCAGGGATCTAGTAGGCGATTCGTGGAGCTTATAGGATCGAGTGCTTCCCCTAGCCAGGCGGTGTTAACCGTTGGCGTTACCGCGTCCTTGTCGTCGAGAATCGTTCTTCGTTTTTGGGGCGGATGTGACGACATGTTTTGACTGTTGGGAACCTCGTCTTCGTCCAACCACGTCTGCCAGCTTTGAGACTCATTAAATTCCCGGTTTCCAAGATTTTCTTCTCTGTCCATCAGGCCTAGGACCCCATAACCCGGCATGTCAGGTGATGATGAGGCTGATGGATATGCTTGTGTATCAGAATTCTTGCGACAAGTGTCGTTTGCTCGTTGAAACACGCCCCTTGATATTTCGGGAGTCCTTCTGGATGGCTGGGGGGGTGACGGATGTTGTTGGTTTTTGTAGGCTTCGCTTGCTCGTTGAATCATACTACCGCGAAGTGGTTTTGTTGCAGAGTCCGCTTCCAGTTGGATTGGAGGCTGAAGTGACATTAAGTGCTGATTATTTCTCGTTTGTGATTGGGCTAGCTTGCTTGGTAGATGAAGGAACTCAGGCCACTTAGTAGATGCCCACTCATAGAGATGCAATAGCTGGGGCTGTAGCTTTGTCGAAAACGCCCCGTCTAAGCCATATGTCATTGCTCACTGAAGCTGACGATGGTTGCTTTGCCAGGCGAAGACCACGTTGCGATCAGCATTTTCGCTTCTATCGTCAAATCGATTGAAGGGCTGATGCACCAGTCCAATTTAAGATGCGGGCAAGGTTCGCCGCCATTTCGAGAGCAACACGTTGTGTCACTGGGTTGGGCTCAAATAAATCGAATGGTGAATATTTCGATGTTGGAGACACGCCGCGCGCCGAAATTAGGCAGATATAGAATGATGCGGAGCTGCTCTTGGTTATCCCGGCAGCCGGGTTCCTCCGTCTGACGTGAAGTGGGTACGTGCTAACCTGACTAGGAAACTGTAACGCTCACACTAACTTTAAGAATCTACTTAACCCAGAATAGGAAATTGTAGCGCTTCACCGTGCGGGTCGTCTGCGTCGCCGACTTGCATAGTAAACTGCAATAACAATATAGATCGAAGGATAATAAATCTTCGTATCTGTATTCACTATGTACCTAAATACCCAATGAATTGATAAAATATAGAAATTTCCAGTTGTGGTGCTGAAAACCTAAGCTGCAATTGCCTACTGGATTACCCCCCCTCCTCAGGAATACTACTGCTCACGTAGGATAGTCATAATCCTTCGACTTGCCGGAACGTTCTTCACACCGCGCCTCGGCCCTCCAGGAAGCGTCTCTAAGATTGTCGCCCAAGAGACGCCTGCACATCTCAATTCCCGGAGTCCTTCAGTTGATGACGGAAGCAGGCTAACCTCATTCCTCTTTGTCTTTCCTCTGAGCCAACTCATGATCATCTCCCAAACAACGCCCTCCAATCTTATAGCACTCCGAACAAATGGCAAAATCCCCACCATTGCAAACTCCGCATTCGTAGAAGACCTCATTTTCCGGAATGCCCAAAGTGCAAACATCGCACCATCTGGATGCCCTGTCACTAGATATCGGGCTCACCTCGATATTTTCGTCGTTATCGCAAACTGTTATGCCTCTCTTATCTGCGTAGTCGCGTAGCGCTTGCTCGATGTCAATATTCCCACATCTTCTCGCCCACCACCACGAAGTCCGTCCGAAACGATCATGAGAGTCGAAGGTGACTTGTCCAGTAGCCAGCAGCACTTTGACTATCTCTGTGCGACAATTTCGTACAGCTATTGATAGCGGTGTCGAGCCATAATGATCTGCCTGGTCGGGATCAACGGAGCCATGGCTAAGTAATGCCATTGCGACGGTATTATGTCCGTTCTTGGCCGCAAATGACAAAGGTGTCCGACCAATAGTATCTTCTGTATTCGCACTGCCCTTTGCAAGCAGCAGCTTGACGATAGCCTCGTGCCCGTTTTCAGCGGCCCATGATAGCGGCGTCTGACCATATACCTCATCCTTTGAGTTCACATCGACGCCTTCATTCGCGAGCAGCAGCTTAACAATAGCCTCGTGCCCGTTTCCGGCGGCCCTTGATAGCGGCATCTGACCATACACCTTATCCTTCGAGTTCATATTAACGCCTTCGGTCGCGAGCAGTAGCTTGACGATAGCCTTATGCCCGTTTTTAGCGGCCCTCGATAGCGGCGTCCGGCCATAGATATCCTTCGAGTCAACATCGACGCCTTCGGTCACGAGCAGCAGCTTAACGATAGCCTCGTGCCCGTTTCCGGCGGCCCACGATAGCGGCGTCCAGCCATAGTTATCCTTCGAGTTAATATCGACGCCTTCGGTCGCGAGCAGCAGCTTAACGATAGCCTCGTGCCCATATTCAGCGGCCCATGATAGCAGCGTCTGACCATATACCTCATCCTTTGAGTTCACATCGATGCCTTCATTCGCGAGCAGCAGCTTAATAATAGCCTCGTGCCCGTTTCCGGCGGCCCTCGATAGCAGCATCTGACCATACACCTTATCCTTCGAGTTCATATCAACGCCTTCGGTCGCGAGCAGCAGCTTGACGATAGCCTCGTGCCCGTATTCAGCGGCCCATGATAGCGGCGTCTGACCATATACCTCATCCTTTGAGTTCACATCGACGCCTTCGGTCGCGAGCAGCAGCTTGACGATAGCCTCGTGCCCGTATTCAGCGGCCCATGATAGCGGCGTCCAGCCATAGTTATCCTTCGAGTTAATATCGACGCCTTCGGTCGCGAGCAGCAGCTTAACGATAGCCTCGTGCCCATATTCAGCGGCCCATGATAGCAGCGTCTGACCATATACCT
>JAZAVJ010000404.1:0-28851 GCA_037954315.1 Neonectria punicea | reverse complement strand
AGATATATATAATTAAGATACTATAAATATCTTCTTAGAATAGGATAATTTTAAAATAGTACTTAAAGATAACTTTAGAATAGTTAATAAGGAATAATAAATAGCTATTAATATTTATAAAATTAGATAAACTTAGTTTATTACTATTTATACTATTATATTTAGATAGATCTCTTTATACTTTAAATAGGATAATAATATTCTTATAAAGATCTTCTATAAAGGACTTAAGAAGGAAGTTAAGGATAAGCTATATAAAGCTAACTAACCTAATACCCTTATAAACTTTATTACTATAGCTATAAAAATTAATAAATAATAGTATAAAAGATATAAAGAGAAAGGAGCTACTAAGGGAAAGGGTAGGGATACTCTTTATAACCCCTACTACCTAGACAATTATAATAACTACTATAACTCTTATAATAAAGGAGGAAAAGGAAAAAGTACCTCCTATAGAACTTAGTCTAGCCCTATAGAACTTAGAGCTATATAATAAGATTACTTATAAGTAAAGTGCTAGAACTATAGAAGGTTTAAACATTTTAAAAGTAAGTATTAAAAGCCTAAGACTAGATAAAAGCATAAACCTATACCTAAAGGTAAGAATGTCCGATCTACTAACTACTAGTATAATACCCTATAGACTACTATCTATATAAAAATAGTAGCTATAACTAAAGGAGCCTATAAGATAATAAGCACTAATAACCTTACTATTAGACCCCTACCTAACATTTAATAATATAAGACTATAGAAGATAGTATCTATATAGAGAAACTCTAGTATAGTATTTAAAATAATTACTAATAGGATAAGGGTATAATAAGGGGAATATTTAGATCTTAGAAACTAGTCCTAGAAGGGAGATCTTAGGAGGATATTACTAGTAAGACTATTATAATAATTAAGAAGGGAAAGCCTTATAGATAACCTATAGTTAAAGTAGAAATCCTAGATTAATAACCTTAACTAGAAACCCTAAGACTTTAGGATAAAGAACTAAGTATATAACTCTCTCTATAATAGGAAGAAAATAACCATATCTAATACTAATTCTACATATAATAAGCAAACATTCCTAGCCTTAATATAGGATATAAAGCTAGACAAGTATAATAGCTCGGGCTACCTATTAGAAATAATAACATTTAGGCACTTAAGGAAGGATACTTAAGCGATAGCTATAATAGCTATAAGATAACTAGTATTAATAACATATCGCTAGAAGATAAGGTAGAGGAATAAGAAATATAATAGAAATAAGCTATTATACCGACTACTAAAAAACTATAGTAGAAAACATATATATATAATAAAAACAGTATGCTAGTCTAGAAGATAAAAGAAGAGATATACTAATAACTCACCTATAAACAGGAGGACACCCGTAAAGGCGAGCTAGTATATATTAAAGCTAAGCTAAGGGGAATAGTTAGGACCGATCCTATTACCCTACGATTCGAAACTAGTGATAATCTAAGACTATACTATATAGCACTAAGATATAGCAAACTATTATAGATATCTTATTATTACTATTAATATAAAGCTTATAAAGGTAAGAAAGCTAAGAATAATTATTATCCTACTAAGACCCCTAGACTAGTCCTTAATAACCCCTACTTAGAATAGGAAACATAAGACTATATCTTAATCGAACCGACACTACAGTACTAAGCCATGCGACTAAAGGTATAAGATAAATACTACCCTAGGTTATATATAGAAGGGCTATTAAACCTAAAGAATTGCGCGCACTAGGAATATAGAGTGTATATCTAAGCTAAGGTTAAAGAATAGCATAACACTAGGGATAGTATATATAATAAGAATATAAAAAACAAGTAACGCTACCTATAGAAGAGCGATAGGCAAGTAATATAAGGGAGGATAAGCAACCCCTATAAAAAGCTCTATATATAATAAAATTAGTAATAAAACGAACAATACTTAAGCTATAAGTGTAAGTTAGGGATAAATAGCTTACTATATTAGTAGATAGTAGAGCTAAAACCTTATATATTAACCCTAGAGTGATTAATAAGTTAAAGCTACTATAGAAAGATAAATCAGACCTATATATAGTATATAATCTCGAAGGAAATATATTTTCTTATAATTAAGGATAGGTAATATAATAAATTAATTACTTAAAGGTTCTTATTAATAGATAAAATTAAGGTATTACTCTTAATATTCTACTAATATCCTAATATAATATTATTTTAGGGTACCTATAGCTAAAGAAATTCAACCTATATATTAACTAAAGAATTAGCCAAGTACTAGTTAACCCTAATAAAGTACTCTATAGTAATAATAAAAATAACTTAATAAATAAATAGAGATCTTAAACCTTAACTCCTAAAGAGATAGAGAGTAAGGATATACCTAAGGATATAATAGATACCTTAGTACCCCTAAAGGGAATATAATATAAACACTAGAAAGGCAAGAAAACATAGCTTAAATATATAATTAGATACCTATAATAATAGTTTATATAGATAAATAAAGACCTTAAGGAATAGAAAAAACTACTTAAAGAAGAATAACTTAAGAACGTTCTACTTAAGTACTATATTTACTAGTAACTCTTTATGGAAGAACTTAAGATAGGTCTACCTTAAGTTAATAAATAGAGCTATAAAATTATCTTAAAAGATAGAATATTACTTACGTTCTATAAAATTTTTAACCTTAATAAAATATAACTTTATACGCTTAAGGAATACCTTAATAATATATTAAGGAAAGGATATATTAGGAAATCTATATCCTTAGTAGGTTATCTAGTTATGTTTATTCCTAAAAAGAATAGAAAGCTCTAACTTATTATAGATTATAGATAGTTAAACATAATTACCCTTAAAGATTAAATACTATTATTACTTATTACCAAGCTTAAGGATAGACTTTATAGAATAAAGGTCTTTATAGTACTAGATCTTAAAAGAGTATATAACCTTATCCGTATCTAGCTAGGACATAAATAGAAAACCGCTTTTAGAATGAAATATAAACTCTTCGAATACCTTATTATGCCTTTTAGACTTATGAATGCACTAGCATTATTCTAGCGAATAATTAACTATATATTATGAGAATACCTAAACATATTTATAGTATGCTACCTAGACGATATCCTAATCTTCTCTAAATTAGAAGAAGAATATATAGAATACGTTTATAAGGTACTATAAGCGCTATAAGATAATTAATTATTAGTTAAACTAGAGAAAAGTTATTTCTATATTAAGAAAGTGGAATTTCTTAGATATATAATCTTATATAATAAAGTTAGGATAGACCTAAAGAAACTTATAGTAGTTAGTAAATAGAAGATACTAGCAAACGTTAAGGAAGTATAGTTATTCCTTAGATTTATAAACTACTATTAAAGATTTATCTAAGACTTTAGCGGTTATATAATACTACTTACTAGATTTATGAAAAAAGGAGAAGTATTTAAATAAGATATAGCTACTAAGAAAGCATTTAATAATATTAAGAAACTTATTCTAAGCAAGCCTATTCTAGCAACCTTTAATCCTAAGCGAGAAATTAAGCTTAAGATAGACTTATTAGACTTTATATAAAGCGCTTAGATTAAATAGAGAGATAATAATAGAATCTTATACCCTATTGCCTTCTTTTCTTACAAAATGCATAGAGCTAAGCTTAACTACCCTATTTATAATAAAGAATTCCTTATAATAGTTAACGCATTTAAAGAATTCTAATACTACCTCCTAGGAAATAAATACTAAGTTAAGGTCTATATAGACTATAAGAACATTACTTACTTTACCACTACCTAATAACTCACTAGATAATAATTACAATATACTAAATACCTTTTAGAATTTAACTATACTATTATCTATAGAAAAGGATCTAAGAATAGATGAGCTAATGCTATAAGTTATAGAAATAACTTTAATAAAGGAAAAATCAAGATTATAGAACAACTTCTATACTTTATACCTAAAGGGTACCTTAAGTAAAGATACATTACTAAGGTATAGAGGATCTAGTAAAAACCCTAATATATAGAATTGCTTAAATGCTACTATGCTTATTAGAATTCTTAGGTTAGGTCTGAAGGAAATGGATATATTAAATACTTACCTAATGGAAAGATCTAGCTAGATAACCTTAAAACGGAAACTATTATAAAAGCAATTTACATAGAAGAAGGTATGTATAATAATAATAAGGAATACCTAATCGCTACTCTTAAAAAATACTATAAAGGCTTAAACCTAAAGTATAATACTAGTAATATCTTTATAAAATGCAAAAAATGCTTTAATAAACTTAATAAAAAAACCCTAGGATATATATACCTTATTATAAATTATAATAACCTCTATAATTAGATATAATAATTTAATAATAACTTACCCCTAGAAGAAAAATCACTAAATAAGCTATAAGTCTAGACAGAATTATAATACTAACTAGTATAGAAAATACATAAATACCCCCTATATAGACATTAGGAAGTTAATAAAACCCTAGAATAAGTTAGAATAATATACTAATTTCCTAGTATAAAAAACATTATTAAAGAAGTTATAAATTAGTATAACCTCTATGCAAAAACTAGGGTACAATACTATAAACTATATAGAGAGTTATAACCACTATTAGTTACTAAGCAACTATAGGACTCTATTACTATAGATTTCATTATAAAGCTACCCCTATTAGAGGACCTAGCTATGGGTACCCTCTACGATAGCATTCTTATTATTGTGGATAGACTTACGAAATTTTCCTATTTTATACTATATTAAGAATTAATAGATATAGAACGGTTCGCCTATATCTTTCTATAAAATATTATTAGTATTTATAGGCTCTTAATAGAGATTCTCTTTAATAGAGGACTACTATTCGCTTTTAAGTTTTAGTAAGCACTAATAAGCTATTTAGGACTAAACTACTAACTTATAATTGCTTTTTAAGTATAAGTTAATAGATAAACTAAAAGGATAAATTAAGTTCTAGAATAGTATCTATAGTACTATATTAATTACGAATAAATAGATTGGGTTAAGAAGCTAGTAATCGCATAGCTTAGCTATAATACCGCTATCTACGAAAGTATAAAGATTACCCTATCCTATGCAAACTTTAGATTTACCCTAGATGCCTACTAAGTCGAAAGAAGCGGTAAAACAGTTAATCTAAAAGCTATCTTAACATTAGAAAAACTAAAAAATCTATATAAAGAAATAAAGACTAAACTTGAATTCATTAGAAACTAGATAAGAAAATACTATAATAAGAAAAGAATAAAGGGACTATCCTTCTAGGAGGGAGATATAGTCTACCTTATAATAAAAAACATTAAAATAAAATAATAAAATAAAAAACTAGATTATAAGTTTATTAGACCCTATAAAATTATTGAAAAAATCTCAGAAAATAACTACTGGTTAGACTTACTACTAAAAGTTAGACTTTACCTAGTTTTCTATATTTTACTCCTTAAGATAGTAAAAAACATAATTCACGCTAAATTTAGTAATAAATATAAGACTAAGGTTAAAAGACTAAAAGAATATATAGTAAAAGCAATTTTAGATATATAAAGAATAAATAACTAAACTAAGTATCTTATTAAATAGAAAGACTATCCTAAGAGCGATAATTAGTAAGAACTAGCTAAAAATATTACCTATATATAATACCTCCTAAAGAACTTTTACTAATAATACTAGAATTAAGTAAAAGACTAATCCCGCTAAAGTTATTACTAAAGCCTAAAGTAGACTAATCTACTTCACCCTAAATACCTAATAACCAAAGGTTATTTACTACCTAACCCTTATAAAACTTTAGCACTAGAAGAATACTATCCTCCTTATCTAACTCCTACATTCCCCATTCGAATAGATTAGAACCCTACTCTTTTACCTTCTTCTTAATCTTCCGAATCCTAGCTAAGCGACTTACTACTATAGTAAGGGATGACTAAAGCTTGGCTAGTTAGTCGTGAAGAATTAAGATCTTATCGCTAGCCTCTTCTTCCTCTTTCTTAAGTTTTTTCTACTAGTTAACTAGCTTATTCACTAAGATAAGGCAAGAGTTAGCTAGTTAGAAGCTCGTAAGGAATGGTAGAAAGCCTTATAAGAAGACGCGATACGAACACTATCGCAAGACTGACCCTATTGAATACACTCCTTACAATGATCAGAACGGCCGGAATCCTCCATCCGACAGTTGACCTTATGCTTGAAACAATAAGTACAAGGCATATTAGCGGTATAACAGTTTAGCTCGGCAAAGTAACGAAGAGAGTCACGCTCGGTTGTCTTTCTCGCTCTTTGCTTGGTTACGTGCCCTAACATTATGTTAGTATACAGTAGGATAATCACAGAAGGAAGTTACGAACTAACGGTAGAAATTATACGAGGCCTACTTAGGTAGCCTTGAGGACAAGACTAATAGGGGGGAGACATTATATTATAGCCTAGGTTGCACTCTATCACATAGCGCGTATAGACTGTGTACGCCCCTACAAATTTCTAGCCAACTACGCGCGGATTATGATTCTAATTGTGATCCAGGGACAGGCTCACGATTCTAAACCGTAATCTAACGATAGGATTACTACTATGAACCGTGATCTAAGTAATATACCGTAGTATATATACACCCTTATTTTAGTATATTAAACGATAAGCCTTAAGCTCCTTAGCTATTAACATACTTGGTTACATTAAATCGACTATTCTACTATTACTAGACCGTAACCTACATTGCTTACTATAATGTCCTAATACACTCGATTATATACCCTACGTCCGGACCTACTCTATACGCCCCTAGGTTAGACCTAACCGTTATAACTTTCTTAATAGAGCTAATATATAAGATTAGGTTTATTTTTACTCTAAGGCTAAGGTAGTTAGTCTTTTATTTCTTTACTTAAATAATCCTAAGTTAGTTAGATTTAGTAATTTCTTTAATAAGCTTATTAATATTATTTAGGATAAATATAAGTTAGATTCCCTTTATAATTATTATAAAGATTAGGGAAAATAATACTATATTATTACTAAAGGCTTTAGTAACCTAATCCTTAGTATAGTAAGCTTATACTTTATTTATAATAAGGAAAGTAAGGATTATATTACTTCTAAAAAGCTTCCTTACTATAATTATACTAGAATCGCTATAAGCTTAGTTTACTATTACTATAGTATCTTTTAGGATTTAGCTACTAATATTAAGAGAGGTATTTTTAGTTTAGATAGTAACTTTATATTTAATATAACTTTAGGTTATTCGCTTAAGGCTTTTATAGTTTAGGGGCGTAAGGTTTCGTACTATAATTAATATATAGGATAGTTAGCCTTTTTTATAGTTTAGGGCTATGCTTAAGGCTTCTTTAATAATAGAGGTAAGGGTAATAGTAATATTTAAAGTAATTCGCTCCTTAAGGCTTACTTTATAATTATATAAGCTATCCTCTTTATAGGATATATATATCTATATCTCTTATATAGTAGTATAGGTCTAGATAATATTCTAAACCTAATTAAGGAGATTAGGAGGGATAATTCTAATAATAGTATTATATACTTCGCTCTCTAGGTTATTAATTAGTATTCTAATCGTTCCTATATTAAGTTTATTATTTTTACTTAGTATATATTAGCTTATTTTTACTAAGGGATTATATTAGCTTTAGTTAAGGCTATACGCCCTTAAGTTAATAGCTATTAGTAGTGTATTAGCATTATTACTATAGCCTTAATATACTATTAATTCTAAAGTAATATATATATAAGGATTCTAATTCTAGTATTAAAATGCATTTTAAAGGTAGATTAATAATATAGTAAGTAAAAACTAGGAATTTATAAAAAGTTATTTCCTTACTCTTAACTAAACTATATTAAGAAGTAAGTAATATAGACCCTTATTAGGTTAGAAATATTTATAGTTTATTTAGCATTCTATTAAAGGGTTTTAGTAGTAAAAGTTTAAGAACTTCTTTTATATTCTTACTATTAATAATAGTAATTATAAAGGTTATAATATTCTATACTATCTTAAAGAATTACACGGCTTTATAGTTACTATATTCAGTAACTGTTCTTACCATTTCCTACCATCCATTTGCCAAGAAAACCAGTGCCGCTTTTACATCGCCGCCCTCGCGCATAGGCCGCCAGGCCCTGGTTAAGTTGGCTGGAAGTACCTTCTATGTTACTCATCCACCATAGGTCGCAGCACCTGCATTGCCGCCTATTTACGCGCTACGCCCTACCATGACTGTTTTCTGTTTTCTGTTTTCTGTTGCCGGATCTCTAGATATTAGCTAAGCGATGGATAGGCAAGTGTATATAAAGAGGTTGCTAGCTAACCTAGTAGTAGGAAACCTTTCTCCCTATATCTACAGCACTTTAACACATTGTAATAATGAAGTAACGATCTTTTTCCACCCCCTTAGCTAAGTTAGATAACTCTTTTAGTAACTAGGAAAGTATGTTTAATGCCGCCTTATACTAATGCTTAGATGATGGCACGGATCTTAGTAATATTGATAGTGGCGATGCTGATAATGGGGCAACACTTTATAATAGCAACGCTTTCCCTCCTAAGTATTACCTTCGTATAGAAGAGGAGTTCAATAGAGACCAAGTAGCTAGAAAACAGTATACCCCGCGTACAACTAAATAACTCGATAGAATCGAGTGGCGGTAGAATAAGTATACGCTTTTATTATTCCCCCTATGCTATACTACTAATAGCTTTAGGTACTGCGAATTCACTAGGCGGGATCCTGTGCATACTATGCATAATATCTCTATTAAGAAGACAAGTGCCTTCTTTAGATGGATTATGCTATAGATAACTGGATAAGAGGGGCGGAAGCTCCTTAGCCTAAGATCTTTTTACTCTTTTAAACTTTATTAGAAGGAGTTTCGATTAGTATATAAAAGGCTTATAAATAAGAGGATTGATTGTGAGTTAGATGATAAAATGCTTACTATAAGTTTCCCTTCGCCCCTAATATCCCTAGAGGCTTATTATTATCGTATAGGTTATTAGAGAACTCGCGGAGGAGTATGGCCTGGGTTTCTAGCGATGGGAGAACAGATGCATGTTAATGGATGACCTCGAGCTGCAAGCTGATACCACCATCGGTACTACGCGGAAGAGGTTTCGGATTGGCGAGCATCGTATCCTTACTCTGCTTTTCCTCTTACTCATTGCTCTAAGTGGATCTAGGCTAGAAGTACTTCTGTACCTACGCTATAGAGATATTAAAGTTATCTTGGCTCGAGACCTGAATAGCGGGCCTTATAAAACCTTAATCTATTTTACGCTTTATTTTACTAAGACTTTCCTCAGGCCAAAAGCAATATAAGTAATGGCTCTCTATCGCATTATTCTACGCATTTCTTACTAAGCTATAATATAGAAACGAGATAACCATTCCTAAGTCTTTGTTTGATCTATGCTTTATGCTCTATCCTCATAACCTCCTCCTTGGCCTGCTTTTTCGATATAGAGCCTTTAAAGCTCCTAGCCTTATTACTCCTGAACTCTTAAGCAAACTTAATATCTATCCTAATGAGTACGAACTTCCACTTCTATTAAAGGAGTCCACAAATGGAACCTTTATCTTCCGGGACGCCATTAAGACTGCTTTCAATGGTTATGAGATATTAGTAAACAAGCAGATAACATATTCTATGATATCAGGTTGGACGAAGCGGATAGGCGTGCTTGCTGGCTTTGGTCATATAGTGATCCTATATACACTACGTTATACTACTGCTAACGCGCTTGATCAATCCTGTGAGCATCCTGTTCCAGTCGTGGGACCCTAAGTCACGGGATAAGACAGTAGCTAATGTGAAGTCAAGCGAATGTCAGCAATGGACTGCGCGACCTAGTCCTCGGGCATAAGAATTCAAGCGTTTTCAGGAACCATTACCTCAGCCGTGTTGTGACAGTCGACACAATGGCTGTTATGCGCCAGACAAAGCCACAGGAAGCTTTAATGCGCTAGGCTACCAGCATCAGACACTCTAAAAGTAAACGACGTCCTATCGACCTCACATCTGAATAGGTCGCTAAAGTCGACGGCCACCCTAAGATCTAGAAGCTCCTTCAACGCCAGCGGGCGCTTCGTTAAGAAACAAGCAGATCCGTTAAAGGCTAGAAGAGACTTAAATCAATCACTAAGAGTCTTCAAAGCGAAAGAGCAAAGCGACAATAGGAATTCACGTACTAGGTACGGACCGATTGGTCTCGAGAGCAGGCCGTGGTCAACATAGAGCGATAACTGGCTGGGAAAACCTTTAAAGAGCCACCCCTATTACTATGCATTACTGACTCTCATCCCGCCTAGAGACGGTTGCTCAATGCTTTGAAGGCGCCTGTAGCAAGCACGATCGAGGATGAATTTCGCCGCCGTGATGAAGCAATTCTGGCGGTCATGGCCTACTGCTCTATCTAGGAAGGGCTGATGACTCGCTGCCGTCCAGACCAATCGGTCGGCAAGAGGAATGCGTCCTAAGCGGCTCAAACCGTGGATAGTAACCATTAAATACACGAGGGTTTGGCAAATGCAATCACCTCTATCTTCGTTATGAATGAGAAAGAGCGGCCTCGCCGATGCTTTGCTTATGTCGGCAGGGCTACCACTCTCCCGTCTTCCGATCTAACTATCTAGAGTCTTATTAGGCTATTTTACTCTACTGGCGATCTGAGCAAGCATTTCAGACAGTATTACCTATCTAAGATCCAGGAGAACGAAGAGCTACACTGCTGTCTTTATAATGTATCCTTAGATTATAAAATGCATCTTCAGAATCACGCTATGAGAATTCATAGGACTATCTCATGAGTATGGATAGCCGACCAAGTTCGCTAGAACTTAACGCGGGCTAAAGAAGGGTCGGGGATGAGTTTATATAGTTATTGTTAGACAAATTGTGGAAGTCCTTTAGGTTTGCTTTCACGCTCAGTAATGTAGCAAGTAGGAACAACCAAGCCAGGCTAGAACGCAGTTCTTTATATACGATATCTTTCCCTTGCTCCTCGATGCCTGACAGTGTCAGCCGAGTTCCTAATACGTCATCATTCTAGCTCTCTGTCCTTGCGCTTGCCCTAGCTTCTTGCCTTGCTCAATGACAACCTGCTCAGCGGCTTCTTACTTAGGAGTGCTGCTACTCGCTTTCCTCTTGACTGTCCGGAAGGAGATGGAAGTCTTTCCCATTTTTAAAGGGATTCTTTGGTGTGAGATCGGCCTCCTTTTCCGAAAGTTTCTGGCCCTGACCCGATCTAGTAGTGTAAAGCTGCTTCCGTGGGGAACGTGATCGCTTGGGAGGAGGCTGCGAATGGAGTGATAGTTCGTCTGCGGAAGTATCAGAGTCATAGAATAGGGGGATTGCATCGGATCCAGGTTGTTTGATCGTTTCTTGACTTATGGCTTCAATCGTGTCGCAAGGCGACGCCTCGCCCAAGAAGCTCGATCCCGATGTTTCGGTCTGGATAGATATGGCAATCCCGTTTTCAGGAACTTTCTCATTAGCCTGCCTGATTGCTTCGTCTCTCTGCTGTTTAGCCCAATCTCTGCCATTCCGATACCCAGCAGCTCCTTGCCGAAACGAATCAGGGTCGCTAGTCAAAGCCCAGGCTTTGACTAAAGTCATGACATATCCGGGTTCTGCTCCGGGTTTCGACGGTGGGATTGGATGGCTAGTATACACCTTCAGCTGTCCACCGTGGTAGATAGATGTAAGAGTATAAGCCTGGTTATCAAATCGTCGTTCCGAGTTTCCATAAGACTGGAGACTATGCATGCCTCTCGCTCCTAGAGCACCGTCATAGCATGCTTGTCGAGATGCGACCGATAGAGATCCATCGGGACCTTTTACCTCAAGGAAGAAGTTTGGCAAGAGAGGGAGATCCTACTGAGTAGAGGGGATGATCTAACCGTTAAGCTCCCTGTAGATATTCCGATCGAGCTATTCGGGACGTGCGCCATAGTAAACGTTAGGGTTGCCCGGCACAAGTATGCCATCAGTGAGATGATCGAGGTTTGTGAATGGAACTTAACGTCCAATGCATTTCCTATCCTCAACGTTCCCTTCGATTATAGGGATAACGTCTGCAATGATATGGCTCTCTTTTGTTGCGTGCTCATCGGCCTGTTGAAAGGCATCGAATTTGTCGTCGGGGAAAAGGGAGGGCGAGAGTGAGGGACGTCGTTGCCTCAGAGCTTCTCTGATCTCTTCCGAGTTTCTAGGTCGTGGTGGAGATCGGCCGTCAGGGTACGCGTACCTATGAGGCAAAATGTCATGGTCGATAAGGTGTTGGTGGAAGTCCCGATCATACGGCCCCGTGCTCTTGGTTGTCGTGGTGTTCGACTTCTTCGAAGGAGACTGTGATCCCCGTTTTCGGCGACCGAGGCCGGACTGACCTGAGCACATCCCTGATCCCGCGCCTAATGTGCAGTACTGCTAACAGTAAGCATAAGGAACACAATCTCACAAACGTCCACATACTCCTCTTAAGTCCCTCAAGTCTGGACCTCCTTCTCCCGCACAGCGCTTGATTTGCTCAAGGCGTGTTGGGGAGCACTCCCCTAAGAATCGGTCGATGGATTCGGGCCTCTCGATCTCGGCGCTGTCGCGTCGGGCAAAACGGCTTTGTCTACGAGTAGACTCGTGGAGTATCTTAGCGTTCCTCCGATCTAGTTCTCGGAGTGCGTTCCTTGTTAGGTGTTTCTCTGACAGAGTATCCCAAAACCCCGGTGGTAGGACTGCTGGATGGCGTAGCTTTTGTCTCTTCGATGAACGCGCGACGTCGGGCGGTGGCGACAGACTTAAAGGCGAGAGGCGTTGACGTCTGTGGGAGCTAGGCGTAGTATTCTGGTCAATTGGGAGGTCTCGTAACGCGGCCATCCTTGAGCGCTTGAGGCTGATGATAAATGGTAGGGGACGCTCGCTTTATCTATTGTTGTGATGATGCGGAGTTAAGGGGAGGCGGAGACGCACTGATGGTAAATGCCGGGCCCTCATTGGCCGCGCGCTTTAGCGGGTGGTCACATGAATATCATGTTGGATCCGCGCCTCCTATTCGTTCCCGCCGTGCACGGAGATTCACGTGATAGTAATGTGACCTACGCAGAATAATAACGTCCCCTCCTTTGCCGGCCCTTATTCGCGGCGGCTTTTGTCTCATTCGTATGCCCTGTTTTTCTCGGCCCTTTCCTTCATGTGCGCTGTGCAATGCCTCGGTTTAATCGCGTGATGATGCAGTCATTCCTACATTGAAGGCTTGATCTTATGTTCAATTGTCTCATTGGTCAGTGCGTTGCGTTGTGCGGTGCCATGGTGAATGTTCGTCGCAATGCGCTGCGCCCGCCAGCCCACCGCCCCAAAAATTAAAAAAGGGGGAGGGCCGGTTTCGAACGCAGACCTCAAGACTTAGCGGCGCGCACGGGCCTTGCTATGCGCCTTTCTTCGTATTATTACTAGGCTGTGGTCTGCCTGTAGCGGCAACCCCATAACACATCGCTCACGATCTCCCGGGCGCTTTAGCCGTTATTAACACTACTACCTTCCTCACGTATAACAGGCTCAAATAATTGCAAAAAAATAGTGATGTGGGTAGTTAATAATCTTTAGCTATCTTTACTGCTAGACCAGCTGGACCCAAGGTTCTAGACACCAGATAAGTCTGGCCAGGTTCTATGAGTCGCACGGCTGGGATTATATCACAGAGACAGAGGGAGCAGACGGAAGATCAACGCACATCGGGGTAGTTATTCACTGTACCGAAAGCAGACTTTTGCCTGATAAGAGCCACAAACCCCTCGAGGCAACCGCCGCTAACAGCGAGTAATATCGGCTTGCCTAAGGCCAATACCACTACGCCATTTGCGATGCGAGGTGAGTGCTTTTCTTCACTAAGGGTGAAAGCGATGGCATTTGTTATGACCTATAAAGCTATCAACGCCGCCGCTTCATGTGATTCCGGCTGCCGCGAGCCGTTGTTGCGTGCAGTCATCACACCAGCTTCCTATCTAATCATTGTACAATGGCATTACTGTGTCTGCCTTATCACCCCTAACTCATACACTTATCCCTTAGTCTTCAGTCTCTTCGGCACCTGCTTCTCTCCCACATCCCTTCCTGTAGTACTTCCCTCCGAAGATTTCCTCTTCTTGCTCGCTACACGATTCTCCTTCCGGGGTCGATACTCGTCGTCGACATATCGTATGGTACACGACATCTGGCGGCCTCGATAGATGTAGTTAGAGCAGGCACCGTCGAAGCTGCCCTCGACAGCCCTACATCCACCGAGAAGAGGATCGTAGTCCTCGCACTGATCACAGTGGGATAGAGAGTCCATCCTTTCGCCTGTGGCGTGGCTAATAATGGCTTTTTTCGCGGACTTATCTCCATTGCGAAGGCGTTGGTAGATGTCGAACATGAGGTGAATTGGACCCTGAATGGCTACCTGCCATGACTCTCGGGTATCGTCTGCTGTGTCTCCCAGAAGCGCCTAGATCGTTATTAAGTCCCCGCGATCTCTTCTCTCGGGTATAATCATGCGAAATTCTAGTATGAGTTCAACAACGCGGCTTTGCTAGGTATATAGTCAGCTACTGCTTGTTCGTTGCGGCCATATATCGTACTAAGATCCCGTGGCTCGACTCCATGAATTGGCTTAACCTATTGTAGTAGATCACCTGGTCTCTCGGTAGCTCTACTTCTACGTAATACTCTGGCCCAAGTTCAAGAACTAGCATCCGCTACTCGAGATTAGTCTAACTCCATCAATAGAGTTGGTCGTTAGCTTACAACTGCATCTGGACGATAAGTGAAGTTCATGATTGCTCATAGATAAGTAACCTTTAAGACGGGAAGAGAGAGAAGGTTGAGCGATAGTGGGATGAAAGAAGAAAGTTATAGCTCTAGAAAGACGAGCGGTCTTGCTTCCTTAAGTACTCCGGGTTAACATGAGCCACGTGCTTCCATGGGGCCTTACTATCAAGAGGCCTCGATCGGGATAAGACACTACTCCCTGGCCCATTGAGACCGGGCCGCATACGTACACCACGCGTTCACCACCTGCTCAAGAGGCCTTTCTAAACCGTTCGCCTATAACTGTTATTCTTAGCTGCAGCATCTATAACGAAGTTGATCACGTTATCCATCTTGCTGCTATCCTGCCTACTTCACGTGGACTTATGTGACCCCCTGTGCTGGGCGGCGGGTATATAAAGTGAACCCTCCCCCCCGAACTCTATCGCTATTTTCTTTCTTCTTCATCATCACTAGAACTCCATCCTTCTTTATCAACACTAGAGACGAACTTGTTAACCAGCCATAATGTTTTCAATTGACTTCCTTCTTGACCACGGACCTTTTGGACGAGTCGAGTTCCTCGTTAACTCAGCTTAGAAGTTCATCGACGACTATCGACATATCAGCAAAGCAGAGGAGGAAGTAACTCTTCCCTTCGGTATCTTTCCTCTCGATAACTTTCAGTCATACGGAAATACACCAGTCTACCTTCTACAGGACGATACCCATCTCTCCGTCAGTCCGCTGCACCTTGCCGCTGCTTATGGGAAAGAGGACGTCATCGCCCTACTATTAAGAGTCTCCGATGTTAATCACCAGCCTTAGGGTGAGGGCGTTACCGCCCTTTCCCTTGCTCTCTACTGCGGATACCTTTATCTAGCTCGGATGCTTCTGGAACATGGAGCCCACCCCGATCGCTCGAGGCAGCTTAGCAGCCTCCATACAGCAGCGAGGCGAGGATTTGAGGCGGAGATTGTACAGTTTGTGCAAGAGTTTGAAGTCGATCCTAATATTGAAGACCAGGATGGGGCGACGCCTATCGTGTACGCTCTGCAGCTACCCGAATTGGAGGTGTGGTTGACGATTTGTCTCCTCTGCCTAGGGGTAAGAAAGGATCTTGTGGTTGGGGATGAATTGTGGTCATACCCTGAGCTTGCTAAATCTATAGGGAAGGATTGGCTAGCAGCTAAGCTAGAGGAAGTGTTAGATGATTCTTCTAGCCATACATTGGACTTGGAGTAGCTTGGGTCTTGTACTTTGCTTGAGTGAAGTGAAATCTATATTGTCGTTCTACTCTTTTGAAGCTGCATTATCTATCAATATAACTTAGCGATATAAGATTATAAAAAATGCCCCGCAGAGGACGAAGCTGGAAACCGTTCACGGAATCAGGAGACTGAGTCAGGAAACAGCATGCTGCAATCGATGAAGCGGTTGTGAACAACAATAAGCAAAATATGATGCAAGTTAATAGGCATTAGGGAATATCGTAACTACTCGATACGTAGAACTGCTTCTAATGACCAGGAACATCAGAGATGCGCCACACCGTGGTCCTGCTTCACACTAAGATGCCAGTCCCAGATGCCGCGATTTAAGAGCTGCACATGTTTAGATCTCACACTGAGTTCCCTTCTACACTGAGATACCTCCCACACTGAGTTCCCTTCCACACTGAGATACCTCCCACACTGAGTTCCCTCTCACACTGAGTTCCCTTCCACACTGAGTTCCCTTCCACACTGAGTCCCTTCCACAGAGTCCCTTCCACACTGAGTTCCCTTCCACACTGAGTCCCTTCCACAGAGTCCCTTCCACACTGTCTTCCTTCCCACACTGAGATCCCCCATGCACCACACCAATATTCCCGCGATATTAGTCAGACGGATGCAGACGCAAAAGAAGTTTACCTGGGCACTCCTTCATGATCTTTAACGCTACTAATCGCAAGGTTGTAGCATCTGTCCTCTTAAAGTCCTTTCTAGGCGAATAGAATTAGCATTAATAAACCTCACCGAGAATGGTATTCCATACATAACTGATTCTGTAGCCTCAGAGTATATAAGAACTAAGAGGGGAGATGGCTTGGATAGGTCTTTCTAGCTTCTGCCTGCTCGCTTACGTTCCTTGAGCTCGCGGCGTAGATCATTGGGGTTTGATGTATCCTCCTAAGCGCTCATATATATATTAAGAGCAACGCTTGCATCCCGATAATAACGCCCCCGTACTACTTGCCCCGTTTCTCTCTCGAAGCTAATTATATCCTCTAGAAAAGTGAAGAGTTGCATTAACTGAACGTAGGCTAGCCGGCGAAGTAGAGTAGAACCTCGTCTCCTACAAATAATATTGTTAACCACCTTAAATGCGTGAATAATACGAGGATCGGAACTCGACGTAATATTTAGGAGTGCAGTCTCGCCCTTAAGCGATTTCTAGTCTATCATGACCTTTTCGCAGTTATCGGCGAATGACTATAAAGGATCTATGCCCAGTAGCTTATAGTAGAGCCAAATGACGCGAGCTTTTTATCTCGCGTATAAGGCCTTAATGGTTAACCATTTTCATGCTCGTCTATTCGGAGGGTTCGTTATTGCTCTAACGACAACGGGTCTGTCTCGCCAGCTATGATGGTTCGCTCTAGAGCTAGGTCTCTCAAGTCCTCGCGGGTGCTATGGCTCTATGTTATTCAGTGGAAGCTTACTCAGGGCCTTAGAGAGGGCAATCGGTGCCTCGGCTATTTCGTCGCACGGGTTGGCGCTATCAAGCTGCATAGGATCATCATCATTAGCCGTAGCCTGACGCTCTGTCAGGGCTATGACATCTTCTATCTCGTCCAGCTTGGAAGAGTATGGGTAGATGAGAACAGACTCAGCTGGGGGTTTCTGATGCGAATGAAGCTTTATATATTGCGTCCCAACACCCTACCCAACACAGAATACAAAATCCTGCCCCGATACATTGTCTGAAGTCTGTTTTCAGCATCCCGTTGCAGGAACAGTCTCCAGAATCAGTTTCTGGATGTAAATACGCGTCTGCACAGCTAGATCTTACTTTTAGTAGCCAATTTACCTAAAATAGCGCATTCTCTCAACCTGGCCTGTGTTACTATGTTTCACTATGTGTGTTACATAAAGACACACATAGACTTCCCTTATTACAATGCGGAATAGCCAGTAGCGACACTCTCGCTAGGTACTATAGGCATAATAAGTATAGATATTAGTAGCTGAGGAATTGCACATAGATGAAGCTATTAGAAATACTTAGCCTGCACGTGGCCGTAATGACCTGTATCGCTTGGAAGCAGTGGGTGGCTTTTCGTGTCGCGTGAAGCAGTTTCGCGAAGCAGTTTCGAGTGGCTGTGGCGTTGTGTGTCGCTTAGTTGTGGCGTCACGTGTCGCATGAAACAGTTTCGCGTTTCACTTTACTGGTTGCTGTCAATCATAGTTGAGCCACATTTTAGCGCTCAACCCTCCATTGCTATGCCGTTTTCTGACTCCGGGTTCATACTTTAGGACTATTAGACACACTTCAAATGCCACATTCAAGACTATATAGACCTCATCTCCTGCTTTAAACATACACTAGCATCTATCATCTAACTTACTCGTAAATAAAACAACGCTTTCTTCCTGGAAAAGCCGCTTATTATGGAAAACAAGGAACAACTAGAAACCAATAATACGAAGTCTTCAAGCCCGAGCCAGTCTCTACGTACTAAAAGATAATCCTTATATAGCGCAATGGTTCTCGAAGCTTACGAAGTTCTAGCCTTCGATTGCATGATAGTAGCTATATTAAATTAGCTTTTTCTTGCTAGCTTCGTTGTACTCCCGGGCACCTTTACTTTACTAAGTCACGCTGCCTTGCTACGCGAGTCCCAGGCCGGTAGGGAAGTTCAAGATTTCATCCGCAATATGTCCCTTCTGGCTGTGGGGATTCTCTATTGCTCAGTTGGCGGAGCGGGGATTGGCTGAGTCTTATGGAAGCTTAGGGGAAACTATATCTAGCTGGTTGACCGGATATTTTTGTGAGTCTCCGTGTGAATGTCTCGAGCATTGGTCTGACATAGACTTAGACCTGGATTACTCAATGCGGTAGTGGCGTTCCTTATGAGCTTGATCAATATATACACTGCGTAAGACGGGAACTGGTCGGCAATAGCAATAGCAATAGTGTGTATTATTAGGGTTTAGGGGATGATTACAGGATTAATGCTTGCGGTTTGTGAGCTGTGGTTCTTAAGGAAGCTAAGATAGGAGCAGTAGTTTCCAAGCTATCCATAAAATTAGGTATATGTAAGATATGCAATAAAACTTCGACCTCAACTTTGGTATTCCAAGCAGTTATGAACCAATATTTATGTTTTAAAGTTATGCTTGCACAAATTCAACCGTATAAGTGTAAGAGTCGTCTGCTCTGCTTTCAAGCCAAGACGCCAGTCCCTCATTACCCATAGCCCTGGCGAGATCGGCATACGTCTAGCAGTAATTGTCCCCAAACCGGGCATCCGTCTTCGCTCCTAAATCGAAAAGGAGGGATATAGTGTTCAAAGCTTGCTCCTCCGGCAGGTAAAGAGCATATACAATAGGTGTCGCGCCATCCATATCTTCGATATCTGGATCAACGTCGCAGTCTCCGATGAAATGCCTAATCTCAGCCAAGAATCCCCGTCTCGCTGCAGCATGTAGGCCATTTGCGCAAGACTTGCTACGTGGAGTGGCACCACGCTCTAATAGCAACTCTGCCGTACTGCGATGCCCGTTGATGAGAGATAGGAAAAGAGGAGTGGTGCCTTTCTCCAGATGCACATCCGCCTCTAAGAAAGCCGATAGTAGTTTGACGACCTCATCTTTGCCGTAGTAGGCGGCAAGGTGTAGTGGAGTGACACATATATGAGTGTCATCTTATGGGACATGAATCAGAGCGCCACTCTCATCCGATTGAAAGTCTTTGAGGGGAAAGATACTCGAAGAAATGACGACTTGCTCCTCTATGGCTTCGAAACCTTGGAGGTCGTTGGTGAATTCTTGAAGCACGTCAACAATGAATTTGACCCGTTCAAACGGTACGTAGTTGAGAGCGAATTGTATGCCAAACATATTAAAGGGTGCTGGTGAGTTTCTTCTTGATATAGATAAAGACTGATGGTAAAAGATGGAGATGAGGGATCTCTAAGCTGGGAAAGAGCCCCTTATATAGTCGGTGAGTAGCGGAATGGATCACATGAGTCTCTTGGTGAGGACCAGAGCATGATACACAAGCCGGGAAGCAGAACCAGATGCGTCACTGAGCAGCCACCCTGAGAGTTCGGCCACTAATAAGCTTGGCTATGAGCTGAATCGACCTATCTGAATGCCTCATTGAGGCCTCCTCATCGCGGACAGCCAACATAAGTTGCATTAAACTAACCTACTAATCGGCCGAAAGACATCATCCTCACCCAATGGCGAGTATCATCTACAAGGAATTACCTTATCTAGTAATACCGGTTGGGCTTTTCCAAGGCCCGTCTTACAAATCACTAGATACTATACTTCTAGCCGGCCTATTCATAAGCCCGGTATTACTATGTCTATCCAATCGGTGAACTAGTCTTATGGCCAACCTAGGATATTATAACAACTTGTATCCATCTGACCATCGCATGGCCCCGATGCTGTCGTCCTTGTCTAATGATAATGCCCCTATAGGATTGTTAGATATGGCAGTTGACGCTGATAAGGCATTCTCTCGGTCAAAGCCCCCTTTTCATAAATCACCCGACAACTTGCATGCAGCCGGCCTGTTCATCAGCCCAATATCTTCATCTTTACCCAATGGTTGAGCCTGACTTCGTAGTTGAAGTCTCAGTTTCTAGGTTGTGGCGACAACCCGCATTCAACTGACCAACTCGTGGCCCCCGTGCTGTCGTCCTTACCCAATTATGGCGTTGCTACAGAAGCAATCGCTATAACAGTTGGCGCCGGCAAGGCGTTCTTCTGCGTCGAGCCCCCTTTTTATAGATCATTGTAGTAGTTCATATGCGACGGGCCAACCCTCAGACCCGAGGGCCATAGTAGTACGTTGTCGTGGCCTTGCCGGAGAGCGAACTATGTTGAAGAGTGAGATTAGTAAGGCATTCTTCGCCGAGGCTCTTGTAAGACCGTATAGGAGGCCAGAGCGTAGCAAAAAGTACTTAAGGGAGCCACGCCGCCCATTTTTCGAAGGATAAACTTTTCTCTTCTCATTACCTATCAGCTTGCTATTACACTCTCCCCTCACCTCTCACTCTCCGAGGCTCCCTTCAAAGAAGTACCCCTTTATCAAAGACTTACACGAGAAATCCTCACAACGATCAAACATGGACTATAACCTACGCTCGTCCCAGACTCCTGCACAGTCAGGATCGCAACTTAGTCCGCCATGGTCAGATCTTTCGTTAAATCATCCACCTAGAGCCCCAACACAAGAGGCACGCCCTGCTCGCATCCGGAAGCCAACAAGGAAGGTCTTAGAGAATGAGAAATGGGCCAAGAAGCTACGAGAGAAGCGAAGTTGCAACACCAAGCAGACAAAGCGCCAGACTAGACAAGGAAACCCCCACACAGGTATGCCTCTACATCGTGGCAAACGTGCATCACTAACTCAGCGATCAATCTAGGTCAATTAAACGTCAATGTATCAAACAAAGCTGTACCCCCCAGCTCAGTTCGAGCACCTCAAAACAAGTTCATCGACCTCGATGGCGACATAGAATTCCCCGATGTCAAAGTTTTGTGCTATATGGACAAGGATGAGTGGGATGAATTTAACCGGGCATTTGTTGATGGCAGTTAGAGAAAGGCTAGAATAACAAGACACTCTAAATGCTCGCACGTCGTCCCAAAGTTACTTGTGTTGTGTGGCCTTGAGACGTATAGAACCGCAATCGAGAGTGTTTAGACCCCCTTCTGCTTCGACCATGCACTTTGACAACAAAACTTGGTATATTGCCACTATTCCTAATGCTTCTGCCGCAAGTGGTTCGTAAAGTGTTTGAGGCGTACATACTCTTTCATTTTGTCGTCGCATAAAGGGCAGCGGAATAAACACCGCGAGTTGATGAAGTCTCTAGGAAGCGGCTCAACCCCTTTAACTTTAGATTTCTTGGCGAGAAGGTCAATGATGCGCTGTGGTAGGTCCATAGGCCATTCAAAGAGCCCTAGCCGTGCTCCGTATTCACCCATGTCATTCATGTGAAGGTTTAAACGAGGCAGGGCTATGGAGCTGAGCTGTTGTTTCTTTTCGTTGATCGGAGGCAAGCCAGAGGTACTTGGCAGGGCCGGTGTGCATGGAATTCTAGCTCGGTTGACTCGGGCGTCTGAGAGCATCAGACGGGGCACTGGTAGCTTGAGACGTGGTGGGATCGCCAATGACTTATTCGGAAAGTCGCGCGTGATGCAGCCGTCAAATTCGGGCGATTCAAAAGGGGGGGTAGACCAATCGCTCCGCGTCAACACGGATTGCAGTATGTTGACTTCCTTCCCGGAGGAGAAATCTGTGTCGGGCGAGCTCAGTTTCGGAGTGGTCTTATGCTCCCTTGAACTTGACATGCTATCGTGATCTGTATGGCCAAGGATCAATGTTTATTCACCTGAATTTGTCAAGCATATTGGGACGTACTAGATAGAAAAGAAATATCTCCCATTCTGGCCTTCAAGGCGCGGGACACTGCACGTCTCTCGAGGAAAGCTCTCACGATACTGTAGTACGGAACGAAAGAAGGCTTAAGGCATGATTCATCAAGGACTCGCAGATTCTCAGCCGCCACCCAGTCTGTTGCACCGTTGTCCGGAAATCTCGGACCAGCGAAGTACATAACAGGGAACTTGCGCTGCTAGAAAGATGGCCCGCCATCCTCATACCCATCTCGCCACACAAGCCCCTGTGTGTTTGCATTGTAGGTATGGTAACAGGGCGAGTTGTTCGAAAGGCCTAGGCTTTCAATCGTCCCTGAGATACCAACATCGCGTAGATCTTCAAGGGGGAGGGGGAGCGCCGCAAGCCAACGTTGAGACTGCTTTCGATACGCAAAGTACAGCTCTCCTGGTTTGGGTTGAATAAGATTGTTGACATCTTTGTTTTGCCCGGCAGCTATTGTTGAAAGCTCTCTAACCAGGGCATCGGTGCAATTTGTCTCCGTAGTCTGTTCCCGATCGTAACGGCGTTTGCGACCTATATGGGGTGATGGAGAGCGCATTCGTTTCTATAGGACAGTTAAAGATAATTTCCGGCAACACTAAACATAGAATACGTACAGTTTTCACATGAATGGTCGCGTCTTCGGCAATGATTCTTTGTTGGTCTTGAAGATCACTCAACATGCCATCATAGTCAGCCATCAAAACTCGCAGGTCATGCAAGTCGGCTTGATCGGGATCCGCGGCAATAGCTGACCAAGCATCTCTGATCCGACCAGCCACTGCCGAGATCCTGACTCTGATGGCACCAAAGTCTGGCTTTCGTTCCGCAGCTAACGCCTCCATTGGTAAAGTCCATGCAATCATGATGAAAATAAAAATGTTACCAAAGATAAAGTTACCTTGGACGAAAGTAAGAGCGTGTTGCTTGAGGAAAATATCTTAACATGAGACGTAGAGAAAGAGATGGTTGGCTCAGGGTTGGCGTGTCCAGAGGCGCCCTTGTTATACCTATGCTTCGCCAAGTCATATTGGCTGCCAACAGCATTCCGTCTGTTCAAGTTCGGAGCGCGTTTCCAATTTTAGCTGTTAACAACTACTGCAGGCAGTGGATGGTGGGTGGGACACATGATTGTCACCCAACGCGAGTCACCTTGTCGGCGAAAGGGGGGTCGCAAGGTTCATTAGCGATGCACACCAAGGATAACATCCTTGCCAACATCTGGTTTACATAGAGCAAAAACGTTTAATATAGTTTATAAATTTATAGTGGAACTTTTATTAACACAGTGGGAGTTTTGTGAGCTCGCAGTGGATTCTGTTCACTCGGTGGGTCCTTTATTCACTTATATGCGGTCTTCTGCCGGGGTTCACCTTGCATAACCTCCCCAGATCTCGCGGTCCATCGATGGAAGCTCATAATTGATTTAACAGTCCTCCTTTTTCAGTAGTTAGGTATAAATTCTTCAGAATAAGGGTATACTTATGTTAAAAGTACTTTAGTCTACCTAAGGAGTCCTCACGTTTGACCTTACGCTATAGATCACAGCCTAAGGTGTCTGCTCCTCCTCTACCAATGCTCCCTGCTCCTGCTTCCCTATAGGATCTTGCAATTCTTTATTTTCAGGCCGATATATAATTAGAATTGGGTAGTTCCTCTCCTACTATAGTATGAGTAGGTTACCGCGACATACGATCAAGCTAATACTTACAAGACTCGCCACTATAGGTGGCCACGATTTAGAAGATTCCGAGGAGTACACGTGGTAGCGGCCGTTGACCTTAGCTACCATATAAACTCGCGCGCCGAGCTTGCTGAGTTGATCGCTCTTGCTAATCAATGTCTTGCACCTCTTATTCCTTAAGGTGCGTTACAATTGGGTAGGTGTAAGTTTGCGCGGTATAGTCTTAGTGATTTTGAACGCAGATTCAGATGAAGGTACTGTTTCTGGTCGCATCGTGGCTGTCATCGTTCCTGCTGTGATCTCGACGTTTGAGGGGTTAATGATGCCTGGAACTAGGATGGCGAGCCACTAATAATATAGGCCTACCACCCTACTAGAAGGGCGCCAAGAAATCCGCGACAGCAAACCGAGTCCGTCCGCCCAGCGGCTCAGGACATTTTCTGTTTTCTGCTTTCTGTCTTCCTCGGCACTTACCAGTAAATTTAGGACTATCCCATTTCCTGCTTCCTGCGCGAAGTGTTCTGTCCCCTGGCGCTTACCAGTAATTGCCGCCTATCATAGGCGCAGATTACCAGTACCAGGCCATTGTATTACTGGTAAACCCCTTTCCAAAAGCTTTTCTAGTAAGCTGCCACCCGCTGACTGGTAAAAAATCAGCATGATAGCGGAAGTTTACCAGTCAATCTAGGCTTTCTAGGCTTGCATACTGGGTAATTTACCAGTCACTCTAGTCTTCTCTGCCACGCTATCTATCTTTTATCTAGACCCGACCCATACTAAAGCTGTATCTGATTTCTCTCCTTAACAAAGCTCTCTACGGTACGAAAATTACGTAGACCTGGAGATTTACCAGTCATCTTCGCTAGTCTCTATTCGCTATTAAATGGATATTCGCAATTAAGATCGTGGCACGCAGATAGTGTGAAGCCCCTACTATAAACCATTCAAAACCACTATTTAAAAAATGAGTGTTAGTGTTCCTTCTACATAGCAAATCATACACCCAGGCTTCCTACCATTGTTAATACTTCATTGCCCTTAATCATCTAGCAGGGCGTAATGATAAGAGCCGCTCGCGAAATTATCATTCCAGCGGGCTGCTCTCTACTATGCCTATAGGTATTATAGCTAGACTTAGAGGAACACACGAGACGCAGTCATTGGATGTTGAAGACAGAGCACATTCTTATTGACTACCAGAGTCTACCTAATCGCACGACTAAAAACAAAAACGATGCCGACAAGAAATCATAGCCTTAGTGCTGCCAAGACTTAGCCTTGATTGCCTTTGGGCCTGTCCCTTTAATGGTCTATCTAGCCATTACTATATGACCATAAAGTACCTCCATCGTCAATAAGAGCCCCTATTCCTTATAGGAGGCAAGGAGTGCTTTTAAATACACTATAAAGTCTCGCTCGTTTTTATAGTAGGGAATTCCATAGCTAGTATAGCAATAACCCTTACCCTACGGCATTACTAGCATAAGGTTAAGCTCGAACTAATCGGGTCTGCACCCATCGAGTTGCTCTTTGTTAGACACAACCGAGAGGGTAATATTCGCACCTATATTAACGTATTTATTAAATACATCCTTATACTTCCCCTTCGAGCCGTCGATATAGTGCCCCCTCGATAAGGTAGGGTCCTCTTCGTTGTTGCTAGGGAGAGTAAGGGCTAGCCAGTTCTTACGGAGGGGATGTCAACCTAGGATCTCGCTAATCACGTCTTTTCCGGTTTCTGGATCCTTGATCACGATCCTATTAGCCTCAGCATCTCCCTTGCCATAAAACTGGGCCCTTATTGCTCGACGTTCTTCGGAATTGTATAGTGCAGCTTCTGAATCCGAAGTGTAAAGTGCGGCTTCTGAATCCGAGGATTCTTTCGAGTTCGCTCGGAACTTGGCTAATGCCTCCCTTGCTGCTGACATCCGCCCCTCCCATACCTTGACTGCATCTTGGTTTACATTTCCCCAGTCAAATGCATCCAATGCTTTCGGGCTTTTAATAAATTTAGCAATGGCATCTCCTCTATACAGGGGCGGTTTCTCGCTTAGCAGACTGTATTCTGCAAAGAGCAAGTACTCAAAAAGATCCCGGCGTGGGTTGTTTTCTTTGAACTCGTTGCAGGTCTTGTACATCCATATTTTCGGTGCGTCGTCTAAACCGAGGAGTCCTGGGAAGTATGTCTTGAATTCGTTGCTTCTTATAAAGTCGATTTCGGCGCTTGATAGCACTTTGGATTTATGGATATATGCAATTCCAGTTTGGTACTCGTCCAGGCGCTCCTGAGCCTTTTTCATCCTACCATTCACGATATCCGCGTCAAACTTGCCACCCCAGCTCATGAAATTCCATGCTGGGGGTTCCATGACAAACCGACTTATGGCGGTAGCAGCGGCGGCCGGATCCATTGTTTGTAGAACGAACTCGGCGTAGAAGATGAGCTGAAAGACGTGCCTATCCTCATGGTACGCTTTGAAGTTCGGGCAAAGGATGTTGAATATAATAGATTTCCCCTTCTCATCGAGACCATTGATATGTGGAAAATACGTTTCGCAATGATCGACGAGGAAATCCTTCTCCGGTTCCGTTAGTGGCACCGGCTTGTCGTGGATCTTGATTTCAAAGTTGTCATTTGAATCGTTTGGCTCAGGTGCAGTGACAGGTGCAGTGACAGGTGCAGTGATAGGTGCGACAGGCTCAGTAATAGGCGCAGTGACAGGTGTATTGGCAGGCTCAGTGCCAGGCGGATTGGCAGGAGGTGTGTTATCAATGTTATTCTCTTTAAGTAAACGATTCTTATTGCTCTCTTCTTCCTCCTCGGCTTTTTGAGCCCGTAGGGTGGTCAGCTCTTTCAAGAGCTCTTGCTCCCGTTGTGTCGCGGTCTTCGTCGCATCCAGAGCAGGAGTTGACTCTCGTGATGCCTGGGGGGTAATCAAAGACATTTTGAATATAGTAGATTGTAAACTTTGTGATAGATGTTGAGTGCAGTTAGAAAATTGGTGAACTGGTGGATGCTAATGTAGTCGAAATGCGGCTGTCTGACCACTTTTATATTAGAGTGCCTGCACCAAATCCAAGCCAGGCCTGTAGGAACGGGATTATGCAGACAGGAACCGGTGTAAGCGCGCGGTCTGCTGGAAGCTGTTAATAGAAACCGAATTCAGCTTCAATTGATGGAGCACACAAACGTACAACCTACAAGGGTTTAAAGAGTATTAAGATATCAGTAGGATGCTAGAATGAAGATAGATATATATTTAGTTATCATCCGTTAGATTTGGTAAACTTTTAAGTCCTATAGTATAATGTCTTAATAGCAATAACTAGAAGAGTTTTAGCGACCTTGGAGCCAGAAGCCCCTCATTCGGCCGCCAACCCCACACCCATTCGTCGAACCCTATCACGCTAGAGATAGGGTCGACGTAACGATGACAGACTCCCCAAACACGGAAAAAAACTTCTATTTAAAGCGTTTCATGCCTCGCAACATTCAATCACGAATAAAATCAGCGCGCCTACTGCATAAGACTCATAGAGCCATAACTATGCGTCGGTTAAAGATTAATCGACCCTACGACGACTACTAGAGGCTCGCTAACCCGCTAAGCCCACTAGGAAAGGAGATAGGCGAAGTATAGCCGGGATAGCGAGATCTCTTAGTAGCTATAGAAGGACTTATACTAGAAAACGATAGGGAGCATATTGTCATAGCCCAGGTTGGGACCAGGCAGTCACAACCGGCAGAAACAGGACATACCCACTTTTCCCTGCCTATCACGTAGGGATCACTTGGATCATTACCGTGATCTAGTGCTCCCCCCGGAGCTACTAATCATAGAGGATTACTACGTCCTCATTATGATCTAGGACTATGGATCACTTAGATTACTACCGTAATCTAGCGATCCTAGATACGTATATATATACACTTATTTAAATACATTAGATAAGAGCCTTAAGCTCCTTAGCTATTAATACACTTAGTTATATTAAATCTACTATTTTACTATTACTAGACTGTAACCTATATTGCTTACTATAATATCCTAATCTACTTAATTATATACCCTATATCCGGACCTACCCTATACCTCTAGGATAGACCTAATTATTATATATTAATAGCTCTTATTTAGTATATTACTATATTAACCTAAGCAATACTTACTATTAGATATATCTATACTATAATCTACTACTAGTTCGGCTACTAGAGGAAACCTACTATTAGTATATACTATACCCCTAAGCGTGGCTGAGATAGTTGCTAAGATAGTATAGCTTTATACTCTTATTAATGGACTATAGGAGTAGGTACGCAGTGCATCTACTACCTTAACTACCTTATCTATAGTAGAATGACCTAGAGAAGCTAAGGACCTAGGGGAAAGCATTAAACCCCCTCTCCTTAAACCGTTTAATAGAGAATCGAAGGATATTATACCCTTCCTTACTAGGATAAAGGCATACTTTTAATTCTTCTTAATAAAACTCGCTATAGGAGAAGTATAGGCCCTATTTACTAGTGAATATCTTAAAGGAAACGCTATAATATGGTTTGAACTAATTATATACGATTTCCTTAAGAATAAAGAAGACATACGTAACTAAGATATTATAAATATCTTCTTAGAGTAGGATAA
>JAZAVJ010000403.1:0-28873 GCA_037954315.1 Neonectria punicea | reverse complement strand
GGCCGCGGCGCCAGCCACCCAGCATCACGTGGCCCCTTGATCGCAGTCTCGATTTGCCCGATTTGCCCGATTAGTGGTAATGCGCCATCTCCAATAGGTGCATCGTCCGCCTTAGCAAGTATCAAATCTGGTCAATCTGTTGTCGCTATCAAAGGCATATTCATATACTCATGGCGCTCACGTCTATGTCTCTCTACTGTATTATCCTAAACCGAAAACAACCCCACCAAAGCATCCACTCAACTTCTACAAGTTAGTTAGACGGCGCCTTTGGCCCCGACAATGGACAACCCCTCTCCAACGCCGTCCGAGATGCCTTGAGCGACACCGTCAATCGTCCATAACATGGCTTCCAAAAGTCCTTGTCCCACCCTTCCGTCGTTCATCTGGCACATCGTTTCGGTGATGGAGGCGCTCTGCTTCCCGATCGAGTTGACAATCTCCAGTCCGTGGCTAACCACGGTCTCGGATATCTTGTATTTCCGCTCCATCCGGGCTGCGTACTTGAGCAGATACATCAGGTACGGCATTAGAAAGCTGAGGACGAAAATCACGTTGACCACGGTCATCTGGACTCCGCGATGAAGAATAGACCTTGGCTGGCTGGAAGAGGGAGCCCCGCCAGAGCTAGCTCCAGACCGAATGGTGGCAAGATCGCCATGAATGGCGTCTGAGGGCAGGGCGCACTGGATGCGACTCAATTCGCAAGCGTCGAGGTCCGAGGGGAGCGCCTTGAGGAGATACGTCACTCCATCGATGAAAGCTTTCCGTTCGAAAACAACGTCCTCGTCTGCTACTGCGGGCTTGCCTCCGTCTATGGAAATATTGACAAGGCTGGTACCTATTCCGAAAACGGAGTCAGCCTTGATGTTACCCGGTCAGTGGAGTGTTTCGTAGAGTCTGCCTTACCCTGCCGCGCAAACTTCCAATGGACCCCGGAGGCGGCCCTGACGGTAGGGTCATCGTCTGCGGTTTCCGAGTAGAGGACCCTACTCATGGGTTTTGGACACTCAACCTTGGAGTCATGGTCTTCATGAGCTTGGATCTGCTCCAGGATCTCGGTAACGCGTGGCTCCTGGGTCAGAGGCGCGACATCCCCCTCGGAAAGCGGCCGCGGCTTCGTTCCGGACACAATGACGCCTGGTCGCAAAGTGTGAAGGCTGATGCTGCGGCGTAGGAACTGGATGGGGCCCATGCTGGACTGCAGCGACGTGGGAAGCATGGCGACGACGTTTGAGATGGTGATTCGATCGACCTTGATCTCTTCAAAGCCCGGCATGAAGGAGGGTCTGAGGCCGGAAGACATGGTGTGATATGAGAAGCGCGGTGAGAGATAAAGTCGACTCGGCGACGGTGCGCAAGAAGCGAAGAGGCGGTTGGGTTGACTGGGCGAGACCTTCTACCGGTTCGACGGCCAAATCATGATGGTGAAGCTGAAGTCGTATTCCAAACCAGTAGGACGATAAGCATGTGAACGAACGGTCGGGTCGATGTGAGCAATCGAGGCGAGGATAAGAAGCGAATTGTGTGGTCTGGTGACGATTGATCGCCGCCTCTCTTCCCATGGGGCACCCTACGAAAGAATCAAGGCCAGCTGACGAGAGTGAGATAAGTGAAGATGACAGGCAGAGAAAGATACGGCAGACAGAACAGGCAGTTATCTCGTCTAAAAGTACTAGTCCATCTGACCCTCCGTGAGTCCGTGCTAATTAGTAGCAGAAAACTCCCATGGGCCTTGTCCCGACTTTGACATGTGAAAGCCACAGCCCACCGGACGGAGACAGAGAGAAAAAACTGTTGGGCCCAGGATTCCCATGCTCTGTTTTTAGATTCATCATCAAATGATAAGCGTCGCAGTGGAAACGCATCGACTTCCAATAAGCACTCGACAGGTGGAGAAGGCGGCGACATTCGCCATCACCAACTGTGTCGCCGCCCCCGGAATCACCTCAACGTAACATGGTGCTGCAGCAACACACAGTAGCGCGGTGTGTACTTTGTAAATTGAAGCCAATTGTTTCGTCAGTGTTGCACATCTGATGTCCCATCGAATGATTCCTGTCCCTTTCGCCGTACGCCAAATAAAGTGCTCTGCCAAACTCGCCGCGTCCGTCTATGCCTGGTTACGGAATGCCAATGTCCAATGTACAATTTGTCGTCAATGATGCCCTCGCGCTGCCACATGAAATCAGGTCCCTCGTCTATGTCCCGTTGCACCCAGTTGCATTTTCCCCAAAGGTTCGTCTCCGCCGGGACTTCAGTTCACCTCTCGCCGCCGCGTTAAACTCTGCATTTGCCGGGCGTTATTACATCATCTCTCTGCCCAATTCATACGACCATCCTCCTTCCCGTCTCATCTTGTCGCGAGCTGCCAGGTCCTTGCGGATGTCTTCCTCGGTCAGTCGGTCGGCGCCGCTCCAGTTGGCACTTGACGTTCGGGCTCGGAACTTGTGAAACTTGTCTTTGCTCTTGCTGAAGACCTCGTCCATATTCAAAGGCGCAGGGGGTCCGAAGATCTGCGACGGATCCATCGTCTCCTGTCGCATGAGAGCTCGGCGAAGATCAGGTGAATCAACCCAAGCAGCAACAGTCATACCATGGGCATCGTCATCATCTTCATCCTCGTCGTCCGTCATGATTTCTGGGAGTTCGATCGACTCGCCGTTCTGGAACCGTGGCGATGATCGAAGGGCAGACTTCGGTGGCGGCTTGGCGCCGTTTGGACGAGCTGGTGTCTTGAACGGCTGCCCGGCGGAACTAGAGGTAGGCGCAAATGGAATTGCGCCCTTCGAAATTTGCGCCATGTCCAAGGGGTGGGCCGTTTTGGTTTGGGTTGTGTGTTGGCTAGTGACCGTAGCCTTGAACAAATCACGCGTTGCACTCTGCGGAACATTGGAGTAGCCGTTCTGGAAGACGGATTTCGCCTGCAAGTCCTAGTCATGGTTAGCTTTTGTTTGAGAACATCCGGATGCTGGAGAATCATACCTTCTTAAAGACGCCCGATGGACGAACAGGCGGACCCTTGATATTCGGCGGGTTATCCATTTCCAGCTCATCTGCGAAATCATCGCTCGTCCGACGGCGCTTTGCATCCTTGGCTTGATACTGAGGGCCGCCATATGAAGGGGCGTGCCGGACTTGGCCAGTCTCGTTACTGTCCTGACCGAGTGCTCGCTTGGACCCAGCCTTGGAGGCGTTCGACAAAACGGTGCTCACCGGGCGCCCGATGTCTTCCTGTCTGTAAATCCCAGAGTTCATGCGTGACGGGGGCCGGGCAGGTTGGCGGTCATCTCGCTGAGATGAGCCGAATCTGTCCTGTGCCGTGCTATGGTCTGGAGGACCATTTGGTTGGGATCGCACTGCTGGAGGCGGTGCCCGGGTTTGCTTGGCCTTCTCAATCGCAGCTTGCCGTTGAGTGTTTTTCTTAGCCTCGGCTTGTTCCCGCTCCTTTCTCTGTCGCTCTGCCTCCTGTCGACGTTGCAGCTCCTGCTTTTTCGACTCCTCCTGTGCCGCTGCCCTCTTACGTTCGAACTCGGCCTTGGCTTCTCGCCGCCTCTGTGCTTCTCGCTCATCCTGCTCCTTCTTTCTCGCCGCCGTGTCCAGTGCCTTAGGGCGACCGTTGGATGTAGTAGAGCTCTTGAGACTTGGCATCGATGGCTTCGGCTGCGCTGTTGTCTTGCTTGCCTTGCTCCCTAGTTGCTGTTGAGATTGAGAGCCAGAGTCTTGGAAGCTGGCCGACATCGCACTGCTGGAGGGCTGGAACTGGGAATGTTGGGATCCCGTGTTCACTCTGATAACCGTGGGAGCTTGTTTGACTTTCGTCTGCGTCTCCTTACGCGGATTCCCTGGTCGCCTGATTTCTTTGTTGCGGATGCTTTGACCAGGCCCAACGGAGCGGGAAGCGGACGGCGGAGGGATCGTAGAAGGTGCATCCATCATGCCGATGTCTTGCTCCGTTGACTTTGTCACAGTCTGCTCTTGAGCCTTGACCTTTCGAGGGCTGGTCCTAGTAGGCTTAGGTGTCTCCTTGGCCGCCGGGTTCTCATTCTCCTTCTTCGAGGCAAATTGTTTTTCCATCGCAGCAGTCTTCTCTTGTTCCTTGCTGAAGACACGAACCTTTTCTCGTTCTTGCTCTCGAGCTCTCTCGAGCTTGTCCATTTGCTCCGCCATGTGCGTCGCTTCCTTCTCCCGGCGCTTTTCTTCCTTTTCACGCTCTACCGAGGCTCTGGTGCGTCTAGGAGCGGGACGAGTAGGGCTTGGCGCTCGTCGTGACGAAGGGCTGTCCACTTCCATTTGTTGTGAGTCATGGCTCCCCTTCGGGACGATAGACTCGGTGGACGGCGCTGGGTAATGACCAAGACGGGTCGTGGATGGAGACAAAATGGATGATTTTCCCTCGGCGCTGATCGCGGCGCTGCTTGCAAGAAGACCCTTAGAGCTCTTCAAGATAGACGACAGTTTGTTCTTGACTTGCTTCAAGGGACTATCGCGGAAGCCTCGAGATGGTGACTTGGTAGGCGTCTGGGAACGGCCGTTCTCCAGCACAGTTGTCATAGCCTGGGGCGGGTTGGACACAGAAACGGTCTTTTTTAGTGGGCTGCCGTCATGCTCGTATGTGGAAATGGTTGGCACGGCGGAGACGGACGCAGCTTTCGCATGCCCAAATATACTAGGCCGCTGAGGCATAGCCGATCCCAGGGGCAAAGGGGAGGGATTGTTTTCGTTTGTCTCAACGTGAGTAGGTTCGGCTACGGCAGCCATGTCCTTGCTATGAATGCCGTCCATCAACTCAGTAGAGTGGCTTTTGGGGAAAGCCGGTCGAGCATTGGGTACTTCAGGTTCAGGTAGCGCAGCCTCAACAATGGGTGGGTCAATCCAATCATCATCTTCTGGAAAGGCTCCAGGAGTTGTTGTCATCTCTTGCTTCTTCGGTGATGAAGACTTCGGTGAGGGAGATTTCGGTTCCTGGGCTAGATGGGAGGCAGCACTCGTAGGTTGCTGGAGTGAAGTAAGACTGTGGATCGATTTCGAGGGCCGGCTGCCATTTGGCTGCGACTTGCCGAGCATGTTGATCTGGTCTTGCAGTCTCTGAGTGTATGTCTTGTTATGATGCATGGCAAGGTCATGAGTTTCGTGAGACTCCTGGGTAGGAATGGACGGGAAGTCGTCCACGTCCATTTCATCATGATCCTCATCATCCGTTTCGTCCTGTTTCGCGTAGTTGCCAAGGCTCTTTCCTCCAGTGTGTCTGTTATAGTAGCTCGTCCTATTATGATCGAGGTGACTGGTTCGAGACACTCGAGCCCCAGCACTTTTTCCAGCTGCCAGAGGCTCTCTTGCGGGCAACGACGCGAAGTTCAGACTGCTTTTTCGGACGACAGGTCGAATGGGGCTGGATTTATCGGAAGGAGATCGAGCATCTCCGGGTGACAGTTCGTCCGGCTGAGTCTCCATCTGCTTCACCTCATGAATCGTCTCCGGCTCAATATGGGTCCTGGCCGGGGAGGAAGGAGTATGTCGCGATGGAAGGGGGGAGGTTACAGCATCGTCAGTCTCAAGAGCTTCCTCGGCCTCGACAGAAAATGCCGCAACAACCATTTTATCATCACCCAAAACTCGCGTCGTCTGGTCTTCTTTGGCAGTTCGAAAGGTTTTGTCGGGGGATTCAAAGGCGATCGTACGCGTCGGGCTCTTTGGGGGAATTGCGGGCGGTGCATGAAGAGTGGCATGGTCAACATGCAAGTCATCCTCACCACCAAGATGGACATCTATTGAGCCAACATCCTGGCTTCCATAGTAGCCGGAATCCTGAGTTGCTGGCTGGGGTTGAGGTTTCGGCGAGAACACGTTGCGTCGCGGAGAGCTGGCCTTTGCGGGTCTAGGCGATCCTGGTTCGAGTCGGGGAGTTTGTGATTTGCCGAGTTGATGTGTACATCGAGTTGCTGTGCTAGTGGGTGTCGCGCCGAAAACGTTGGAGAGTGGCTGGTACGCATTAACACATGTTCTTAATACACGTCGAGTGTGGGAGCTCACCACTCTGGGTTCCCCGGGGTGCACATTTCGCACGGTACGAGGAGTCTTCCCGCGAAGTTTGCCTGGTGTCTTGAAGGTCTCGGCGATGTTTCTATAGACACGTTAGTGGGTGCGATTCCAGAGCACATGGGAACGTGTACGTCTCGTTTTCGTTGAAGATGTTGGCCATATGCTCGTTAAGCCAGTCAAACTCGTTCCGGGCGGAGTAGGTAAACTCCTCAACCTCTGAGTCGGCGATCTGGAGTGCAGAGGCGCGCTCCTCGGCGACCCAGGCCGCGGAGCCAACTTGAAGGCGCGGTCCTCGCATGGCTGCCATTATGCTGGTTCGATGGGAGCGACGCGGTCGAAGAAGGGGGGCTAAAGTCGACTATGGTCGTCTCGAGAAGATCATAAAATCATCGGGGGTGTGTATCGGAGTGCAATTGTCGTACTTGAAGAGCTTCGAAGTTCAGTGGGTTTGTTTGATAACATGGAGAGCTTGGGGTAGGATGGGCAGTCCCATTCCAAGTCGCAATGTTTTGATTCTGTCCCAATCAGGGTTAGCCTCTGTTCAGGTGGGACATGCCCTAGAATCGCGTCTTCCACCCCACAAGTGATGATGTCAGCAATCACGTGCTGATAAGAACCCGCTTATCTGCGACCGTCCCGCCATTTGTTTACTTTCGAGTCGCGTCCCCAGGAGCGGTGCACAGCGACGAAACAAAGCATACAGTACTCCACCCTTGACCTCCGGCTTCGACCAAAATGAGGGTCATTGAAGTGATTATCGACGTAAGATATGCCTAGTGGAGCTTCCGTGACGGCCGTCTGACTATTTTCCAGGGCTTCAAGTCGTACGCCGTGCGTACGGTGATTTCAGGATGGTAAATAGGCACCGAAGAGGGGGGATTGCTGTCGCTAACCATCCCCAGGGACGAGAGCTTCAACTCCATCACTGGCCTCAACGGTAGCGGCAAATCAAACATCCTCGATGCAATCTGCTTCGTCCTGGGCATTACCAACATGTCCACGGTTCGAGCGCAAAATCTCCAGGTCAGTCTCCAAGTTTCGAAACCCCCCATACAACCAACTGACATTCCATCGTAGGATCTGATCTACAAGCGCGGCCAGGCTGGCGTCACTAAAGCGAGTGTCACGATCGTCTTCGACAACAGAGATACGAAAAAGTCACCAATCGGTTTCGAGGAATATGCAACGATCAGCGTAACTCGTCAGATTGTTCTTGGGGGCACCTCCAAGTATCTCATCAATGGACACCGGGCCCAACAACAAACAGTTCAGAATCTGTTCCAGTCTGTTCAGCTGAACATCAACAACCCGAACTTCCTTATCATGCAAGGTCGCATCACCAAGGTCCTGAACATGAAAGCGGTGGAAATTCTGGCGATGATTGAGGAGGCTGCCGGAACCAGGATGTTCGAGGACCGACGAGACAAGGCGCTGAAAACCATGACCAAGAAGGAGATGAAGCTGGTGGAACTCCGGGAGCTACTCAAGGAGGAAATTGAACCCAAGCTCGAAAAACTACGAACCGAGAAGCGAGCATTCCTCGACTTCCAACAGACTCAGAACGACCTCGAGCGGCTCACGAGAGTCGTGGTTGCATACGACTATGTCCGATCTCAGGAGAAGTTGACGCAGTCTGCTGCAGATCTCGAAGGGAAGAAACAAAGACGGCGAGACTTGGAAGAGTCTACAATCCGGCTAAAGAGCGAGATTTCCAACCTAGAGGAAGACGTCACGAAGGTCCGAACCCAGCGGGACAAGGAACTCAGGAAAGGAGGGAAAGCACAGGCACTGGAAGAGTCCGTCAAGAAACATACCAACGAGCTGGTGAGGCTCGCCACTGTGTTGGATTTGAAGAACTCAAGTCTGGCAGAGGAGAAAGAAAAGAAGATGGCAGTCGAAAAGAGCGTGACCGAATCCGAAGCGACACTCAAGGACAAGACGACGGCATTCGAGAATGCCAAGGCCAAATTCGATGCTGCAAAGAATGATCTTGAACAACAAAACAAAGAAGCCGAGGCCAAGGAAGAGCTGCTCCAGACGCTGCAGACGGGTGTAGCATCAAAGGATGGCCAAGAAAATGGCTACCAAGGACAGCTTCAGGACGCCAAGGCCCGCGCCACCACGGCTGCGACTGAGCAAGAGCAAGCAAAGATCAAGATTTCCCATTTGGAAAAACGGGTGAAAGAGGAGGAGCCTCGTGCCAAAAAGGCAAAGGAGCAGAATGCCGGTCTACTTCGTGACCTCGATGGTCTAAAGGTGCAGGCTCAAAGACTGGAAAAGGAGCTCGGTCGGCTTGGGTTCGAACCTGGTCAAGAAGAAGAGATGTACAAGCAAGAATCAACTCTGCAGCAAACTGTTCGGAACCTCAGGCAGGAATCCGACAAGCTCAAGCGACAGGTTGCAAACATCGACTTCAACTACGCCAACCCAGTTCCCAACTTTGATCGGTCCAAGGTCAAAGGTTTAGTTGCTCAGCTCTTTACGTTGGACAAGGAGCACACCCAAGCTGGTACCGCGTTGGAGATCTGCGCCGGTGGGCGCCTCTACAACGTCGTCGTCGACACAGAAGTCACCGGTACTCAGCTGCTTCAGCGGGGAAAGCTCAGGAAGCGAGTCACGATTATCCCTCTCAACAAGATTGCTGCCTTCAAGGCTGCGGCTCAAACCGTCGCCACAGCTCAGAAGATTGCACCTGGCAAGGTCGACCTTGCCCTATCCCTGGTTGGATATGATGATGAGGTCTCTGCCGCCATGGAGTACGTTTTTGGCAACACCCTAGTGTGCGCTGATGCGGATACTGCCAAGAAGGTCACATTTGATCCCAATGTCCGGATGAGGAGTATAACCCTCGAGGGCGATGCCTATGACCCATCTGGCACGTTGTCCGGTGGCAGCTCACCAAACTCCAGCGGCGTTTTGGTGACCCTTCAGAAACTCAACAGCCTCACTCGACAATTAAGCGAAGCTGAGTTCTCTCTAAAGGAACTCCAGATGAGAATATCCAAAGAGAAGTCCAAGCTTGATCAAGCTCGTCGAATCAAGCAAGATTTGGACCTGAAGAGTCACGAGATCAAGCTCGCCGAAGAGCAAATCGGCGGCAACTCCTCGTCATCCATCATCCAGGAGGTCGAAAGCATGAAGTCAACTATCATTGAGCTGAAGGAGAGTATCTCCGAGGCCAAAGTACGTCAGACTAAGGCCTCCGCTGATATCAAGAGTATCGAAAAGGACATGAATGACTTCGACAACAACAAGGATGCCAAGCTAGTGGAGCTGCAGAAGTCTCTTGACAAACTCCGGGCTGGTCTCAGCAAAAATGCTGCCGCCGTGAAAACAATTCAGAAGGAGCTCCAAGGGGCTCAGCTCGACGCTGAGCAGGCTGGTGTAGATCTTTCCGCAGCCCGTGAGCAGCTTCAAGAAGTAGAGGTCGGCATCAAGGGGCAGCAGCAGGACATTGAGGATCTCGTCAAACAACAGGCCAAGCTTACTGAGACGCACGATACTGTCCAAGCTGAGCTTGATGACGAGCGCGCGAAGCTGCATCTCTTCGACGATGAGTTGCGAGCTTTGGAGGATGCTACCCGCTCCAAGAACGCACGAATCGCCGAAGAAGGCCTCGAGATGCAGAAACTTGGTCATCTCGTAGACAAGTTCCACAAAGAGCAACAGGGCGCCGCTGAGAATGTCACCAAACTAGAGAAGAAGTATGAGTGGATCCAAGAAGAGAAGGACAACTTCGGTCGTAACGGCACGCCTTACGATTTTCGCGGTCAAAACATCGGCGAGTCCAAGGCGACCCTGCATAATCTCACGGAACGTTTCCAGGGGATGAAGAAGAAGATCAACCCCAAGGTTATGAACATGATCGACAGCGTTGAAAAGAAGGAGGTCTCGCTCAAGCATATGATCAAGACGGTCATTCGCGACAAGCGAAAGATTGAGGAGACGATTGTCAGCTTGGATGACTACAAGAAGAAGGCCTTGCATGAGACGTGGGAGAAGGTCAACGGCGACTTTGGCCAGATCTTCTCGGAGCTGCTCCCTGGTGGCAGTTTTGCCAAGCTGGATCCTCCAGAGAACAAGACCATTAACGAAGGCCTCGAGGTCAAGGTCTGTTTGGGCAAGGTGTGGAAACAGAGCTTGACCGAGTTGAGTGGTGGTCAGAGGTAAGGACATTTTTACAGAGGGTTCTCAGTATAAAGAAGATGCATGCTAACCACACGGTATCTGCAGGTCACTTGTCGCCTTGTCGCTCATCATGGCGCTGCTCCAGTTCAAGCCAGCGCCGATGTACATTCTCGACGAGGTTGATGCTGCGCTTGATCTATCGCACACGCAAAATATCGGCCGTCTCATCAAGACCAGGTTCAAGGGCTCGCAATTCATCGTTGTCAGTCTCAAGGACGGCATGTTCCAGAACGCAAACCGCATCTTCCGGACACGGTTCAGCGAGGGCACCAGCATGGTGCAGGCCCTGACGCCAGCGGATCTGAAATGATATCACGAGTTTGCTCGGCTTGTGCATGAGGTATGATGGAATGTATGGACGTCTTTGTACGTGGTGCGTGGGTCGGGGCATGGGAGGGCAGCGTTGATGGTTTGACAAGATACTGATCGATGTAATGAGGACATGGATATATGAGGTTTTTTGTTTTGAACGAATGGAACTGTTAATACATTATACACCCCCACCAGCACTTCTAGTAATATCGTAGTACATGCTACTATTTGAGGAAGTGATGCGAGCCGCGTTTCAAGACGTCTATCTCCATACCGACTTCAACGTAGGACTCGAGGTTCTCTGCCGCCGTGGCAGGCGGGAACATAGGGCACAGCTGCATGCCCAGACATCCCATCTTGGGTGCTCCCTCGTCAACATCGCGGAACTTTCTGAGAGCGCGGTCCGGCTCGACCTTGTGGCGGATGCCCGTGCCGGGGTCGACGTTGGGCAGTTTGCACCTGGATCGGTCAGTTGGTTCGTGTTCGGGCTATTTAACTAGGGGGTGTTCCCTTACCGAACGGTTCGGCATGCAACGTCGAACCCGCACTCGTCGTTGGTGGACGGGTGTTTGAGGTTGATGGCCTTCCACGTTTCTTCGTCGTATTGCTCGGCCCCGGAAACTGCTGGAGTTAGTCTTTGAGGCTAAGGCAACGGGAGAGGAGTTGGGGAGCAGCGGGCGCACTAATGATGTTGGGCCGGAATCGACGTGCGTCAAGTCCATTCATGGTGTCGTCCTTGAGGAGCAGTGTATCGAGGTCCTGCATGCTGGTCAAATTGAGCAGGTGGAGGGGATACTGTCGGTTTGTAAGTCGGACGAAGGTCTTTGGTCGGACGTTGCAGATTATAGAAAGCACTTACAGCATCTTGGAAGTCGACGGCCGGCTGATAACCGAGCACGCTTTGTGGCTGCGCGCAGCGGAAGACCTCTCTCTGCTTCGACGGGTCCATCCTGAACAAGCCGAGGCGATGCTTGACACCCAGATACTGCGCTAGCTCCGGGGGCACCTCCGCCCCGACATTGAGCGCAAAGGTGACGTCCTTCCAGATCTTGACGTTCGCAAACGTGTAGCCGCGGGCCTTGATCTCCTGGTTGTCGGGGAACGCGATGGGTAGCATGAACTCCTTCTCCGACTTAGCTTGGAAACCACGGCTGATCTTTGCCGTCACCCACTGCACCAGGCCTCGGGGGCCGTAGTCCATCCAGGGGAACCTCACGACGAGGAAGGCATCGTTGACGGTGCCCAGCTGCCTGCTCGTCTTTGCGGGATCCGGGACCCAGAGGTCGACCTTGACGTTAGCCAGAAGGGGCAGCTGCCTCTGGGTCAGAAGCTCCCAGACAGGCTTCGACTGCTGATCGCCGGTGGGGGAGGTAGCGTCGGCGGCAGCGGCGGGGGCGGGAACGGGAGTGCGCAACTGGGCGAACGTGTACAAGCGGTCATGCTCGAGGCCTGTGGGCACGACCTTGCTGCGGGCCAGCTCGATGCCTCTGCACGACTTGATCGGGTAGACGAACAGGCTCTGGACCTTTGGCGCGAGGCCGAACTGGACGCGGTGGACGGGCGACAGCTGGTCCCGGAGGTTGGTCTGGCTGGGCGGCAGGCCGACGTGGGAGTGGGTCTGGCGGAGGGCATCGCTGCGCTCGACGGGGATGGGCGGGAAGAGGATAAAGACGGGGACGGTAAAGGCGATGAGGGTGACGACGAGGAGGACCAGCGAGACGGCGTCAAGCTGGTCCAGGAACTCGGGCAGCGAGGTTGTCAAGTCGCCGAGGCCTTGGACGAGAGCGGAGCCATGCACGGCGTCTGCGAGCTGGCTTTGCAGCCCGGCGCCGGGATGGGACATGCGAACAGAGATAGATGGATGGTCTGGTCTTCCCGTCTCACGGGTGTAGATGTAGTTGTAGTTGACGAGGAAGAGATTGACGATGCGGATACAGACGGGCCTGGGTGGGACGGCAAATCTCCGAATTCATGCGAGTTGTTGCTGGTTGCTTGTGGCTAGTTGCTTGTTACTTGTTGCGTGGGTTTCCTGAAGCCAGATATGAAGCGAGGTGTCGTTAAACTTCGTCCGCACTCCGTAGTCTCGCCCTTCGCTGTATTGGACGATCTGATAGGTCCACTTCTCAAACACCTGCCGCCTCCCGACGGTCTGAGCGCTGCAGGGCGCTGGCGCATAGACGGTTTGACTGGGGCTGTCTGTAACTGGACCTCCTCCTAGCTACTGCTAATACTCCTGCGATCAACAAGAGAGGAAAAGAGGAGCAGTTCCACGGCAAGGCGCGAGACCCACGATTGCATCTCGCTGCTACCCACTTACTGTGATACTGTAATACCGGACGTACGTAATTAGATGCCATCGATCGAGGTAACTCTACGTCATGGTGGGGGAGAGGCCCGGTGGATTGATGTTAGATAGTTCGCGCAGGATTTTCCACTGTCAGGTACAGGGTAGTTCTGTCACGACAGCAGCATGCAGCCAGGAGGTATCTCCAACGCACGCACGAGCTCTAGGTCTCGGTCCCGCTGTGCTATTTGTGTGCTCGTCGCTGGCGTCTGTCTGTTTGCGGAAAGTTGTCGTGTATGTATGTAAGTGCAGGCGACCAGGTGTGCAGACTGTGGCAATTATGGTTGTGCCTGTCAGATCCGTGGCATTCCAGACAACACGGGATAATTAGTCTAGGTGGGATTCCCGCCTCGCACTTCGATTCGTTCCTAGTTGGGAAAATACGGCATTCGTGCAAGCAGCTAGTGCTGTACGTTTACTGTCACTTGTGCGTAGTACAGCACAATCTCGATCGTCCGTCCCACCACATCCATCACCCATCCACCCTCACCCCATCCTGCTGGTCTCAGTCCGAAACCTGCAGAGAAGAGGACAACCTATCGAAGTCCCCCAGGGTAAGGTGGTAAAGGGCCTAAAAGGCTTGGTTGGCTTCAGCGTCTATCCCGTCTGCATGGGACCACCAGCGAGCTTTGAAGCCTCTGATTCGCAGATATTGACGAGCCAACAGGTCTCCAAGGGCGGTCAACCGCGTCCCCCGTGTTCTGCAATGTCTTCGTGGCTGATCGATCTGGCGCAGCTTACTCCGTACTTACTAAAGGACCAGTCGACGAGGCGACTAGTCAGCTCAGAGGACAACGTTGTCGCATCCCGGTTTGATTTGCTGAGGCGCGTGTGTCACCTCAGCTGAACTGGGGTAGCGTCTGTTTGGTGACGCAGAACAAAAAGAAGAAAGCACCGTGTATCGTTAGACTGTCAGAATGTCCATTCAGTTGTGTCTTTGCGCCTGGAATCATTCTAAACGAGGCGGCCAGTGGCAAGGTCAGGCTCTCGCCGCGATTGGCTGCAGTGCCGTAAAACGATCTGCCCCAGCTGCACGCCAGAAGCTGAAGACCATCATCGTCCCACGATTAGGGGCTCCCAGCCCGAGCTGATCAACCCAAAGCCGAAAGGAAAGCGAAAGTGCAACACCTCGAGAGCAAAGGTTGTCTCGAGGACGGAAGTGTCGGGACGGATCCCCGCCAAGTCGTTCGTTTTGCTCTCTCTCAGCTCTGTGCACTGATGCAGTGACGAGAGGTGATCAGGGAGAGGTGAACCCGCACTGATCGCCCCGAGCCCGCCGGGGGAACCATCCACACCACCATTTTCCGTTTCCCGTCATGTTTCCGTTGACTGACTCGTGGAACACTAGGTACGGGGCGAATCTTGTGGTGCAATGGCGGGATATAGGTCCCGATGCGGCGGCCAACTAACATGGATGGTGAGAAATTGGTGGTAGAGGCAGGCAGGGAAGACCTCTTTAAGCGTCGATATTGGTATGCAGAGTTCAAGCATGGATGAAGGACGAGTACTTCGTACGAGGTACTTCGTACTGGTCTGTCTCTGAACTTCGTATGCTGGGGCCTGCAAGGCGCTGAACCTCGCAAGTGTACTAGTTCATTCTGGCAGCCGGCCGGACAGGGTTTGGACGACCCAAGAATAGGTCACCCTTCGCTGGCAAACGGACGCAATGAACGGTTGAAACGGACTACAGTAGCTGCCTTAGTCTCGTCCCTTAGAATCGAGTATCGAGCATCAAGCATCGGCGATGGACACGGGACGACGGCGACGGTCAAAGTCAGGGCTTGCAATCCCCCGCCCGCGCGGAATGGCTGTTGGCGGGAGCCGTGAGGTCGTGAATGGCGACGCTCCACACAACGCCCCTCGCACCCACTCTGTGATACTTCGTACTTGGTTGATTGAGCTGGACTGTCCACACACACTCACGCATGTGTTATGACACACGCGCGCCCCCGTCTGCAGGGCAGGGCTGGACGGCGGGAGACCGCGGCGATGAGGCCAAGACTCACTCCTACCTAGTCAACTAGTCAACAGTCTCTCCTTTGCAGGAGCTGGGTTGATGAGCCGTACTTCGTATGTAGGTGGTGCGGGGGGGCTGCCGCAAGTCAGCCTGCAGGGCAGATCCTGGGAAATTGGACGAACGAGGCAATACTATGTTCAGATGAGAATATGAGAAAGCTCAGAGGCCTTGCCCTGTGACTTGTTCAACATCCGCCCGCGGGGCCGTCGGCGGGATATAGTACATGTCCCCTCCTTCAACTTGCGCGAACTTGTTGAAGCCACAGTTGCTGTCCCATCCAATGGGCATCGAGTTTTATCGCGGCACGTCACCAAAGGGAGCTTCAAGCAACGGAGGCTCGCGACTGTGCTACGTTATCGGCATCGGCAGTCAGTCAGGGCCCGTTCCGGCAACCAAGTGGACAGAGAAATTGATCAGGAGGAACTAGCAGCACAGGAGTGGGGCGGCCATCGGAGATGATCTTCTGTTTGTCGAGACCGATATGTGTAGTGCTGTGTGCTGGGAAGGCAGGGTAATCAATAGCAGTTCGTACATTCCATATGAACAGAGGTAATATGAAAAATGTACGTAGCAGACTACTTCGTACCAAACAATCATGGGCTAGGTGGAGTGTGTGACCGGGGTTGGAGGGATATCCATCAAGGATGCACACCCGGAGACTCGGCGGAGGGAGATGCCACTACCACCCTGGGTCTGGGATGTTCGGGGGAGGTATGTACCGTAGGTCATCGAGGCCCGCCATCGAGGATTGATTTGACGATATCACATTCCCGAAAGCAAGGTATCCAGAAATTGGGCGAAAAGAAGGATTGCACATGGGTGTGGTCGTGGCCGTTGTCGCCGTGACCGGGAGCCTAGGACACCCTTCCCGAGAACTGTGGTATTTCGCCCAGGCTAGGGTTGCAAGGAAGGCCTATGAGTGCCTTGTTCTTAGGTCCAACTAACCTTCCGGGTGGCAGGCAAGTGCAGCTCCGTAGGGGCGTTCTTTTTCACAGTTTCTCAAGCGTTTCGGGGCGCTCCTGGGTACTACTTCGTAAACAGGTGGTGTGTTTACGAAGTACTTCGCACGAATACGCGGGCCGAGGCGGCGGTGATACGTCGGGCACTTCCTTGCGTTCGCCGGCCGTAACTTTCAGCTTTTCAGTGACCTCACCAGATGTCGTTATCCACTGAGTTCATTGAGGACTGAAGCGATCAGCCATAACAGATGGAGTCCATCGAGCCCGCCGGACCCATTCTCCACCTTTGATGGCTCAAACAGAAAGAAAGCTTCTAGACCGTAGACCCCACCTGGATCCTTGAGCCCCCGGGAGCTGGATTGATGCTCTTGGCCCGTCAGATTTCCATTTCCAGCCAGGGACTGGATTCGTCCCTCCGCATCCTGGCGCTGGGCTGCCAAGCTGCTTCGGCCTGGCTGCTCTAGCGGGCTGTGGCAAGCTGTGCCTCGTTCTGGCTGGCCAGGGCGCTTGTCGGCCCCCCGCCGGGGTCTTGGGTAGACGCTGGCGCCTCTCTTAGCACCGCTCTAAGGCTCGTTGGATGGCGTCTTGCTTCGAAGTGGCCTGACAAGCCCGCGACGTCAAGGCTGTAAATCGAGCTCGTCGAGTGCCGGGGGTCGGGGTTAGAGGGCGGCGCGATGCCGCTCTCCCTCCCTGGTCTTGCACTGGCTGCGTGACAGAGCACAGTAGCCGGTCGCGGTAAAGTCTGGGTTTGAAGATCGTGAAAATGAGATTGGAGGGTATGCCCACGATCAATTTTGTCAAGCTTGGGCATCTCGGAAAACTCCGCCCCGACCCCTTAGTTCTCCCGACTTCCCTTTCCGCTTCACTTAATGTAGGCGGGCAAGTTATGTACCTCTCTCTTCCCTCGTTGTGTCCATCCCAACACCTACTAGGAAGCCCCCCCTCAGCCTAATGAATTGGGACTCTGCGGGAAATTCTCCTTGACCGAGAAGGAGCCATTGGCTTTGAGCATTGCCTCGCATGCCTAGGTAGGTACTTACCTATCTCCCGCCTGCTCCACTGGCTTGTCATTTCTTCCCAGCAACAAGGAATTTCAACGCCACGGAGCTCAACCATCCGGGACAAGCACTTCAAATTGCGTACCAACGCACGCACACAAATCGAGAAATATTCCGCAGGGGCAAGCCACCGAATCCCACTGATGCGGTAGAGCAAATAGCCGCCTTCACCATGATCGTACCTAGCCCAATGGGTGACATCGATATCGAGGGACAGTACGATAATACGACAAATAAAGATATCATCAATCTTGTCTAGTCCGGGATTGGCTGGACGAACGACGGAGCCGCTGATTCGACGGGCCACCCCCCTTTAGCCTTTGGGGGACTGACCATGCAGCGCAGCCGCTGTGCTCCGTGCGGACGGGCTTAATTCATCAGTGTGTCAGGCTTCAAGATTGCCCGGATGCCTTGCAACCGGCTCCTCTGTGGAGTCAAATGTTGACTGGTCTGGCTCAGGCTGGCCAGGGAAGATCACCGTGGTGCCACCATGACATGTCATCTTGTGACTCGCACTGGTATCCTGCCGCTCTTGACCAGCTGTAGGGGGTAACGAGCGGATCGAAATATTGGATGCGATTACTTTGACAGATGCACCGAGTACAGAGATTCAAATCACCCAATCAGTTGCCGTTTTGTTCGCTGCTGCTTCTAGAACTTGGGACAGGGTTTGACGGGAAGCTCCCGATCCGTGTAACGAAGCAAAGTGGCTACTGGCAGGTGTCCTTGTTGGCACGTCTCTGTCAAGACCGTCATGGGTGTTTGGCTGTCCACCTGCCTGCAGCATGCGTGCCGATAAAGCTTCATCCAAGAGGAGTCAACTAGTTGTCGGCGTCGGGTCAAAGCCTAGCTTGCCACGTGAGGTAAGGTGCCCGTACCATGCTATGCTATGTATAATAGTCTCTGGAAGCTGAACCCTTGTAGGTGCATCTTCTGCGGTTAATATCAGCCGATCAGCCAACATAGTCTCATTGGTAGTCCCTTCCAACGAGGTACGGACCGTACGGCCGGGGGGGCCTGTTGGATCATTCATCGCTCCTCCATAGCTGGTCTGAGCACTCGGGTTGGACCCAAAATTGCAGCTGAGTACCTCGACAACGCCATGCTTGCTGCAGGGCTCTGGAGTATTATGACTTGTTCAAACTCTCAACGTCTCCCGTTTCCCATCTGGCCTGTGCTTCAGCTTGGCCCGAACCCTCTAGTGCGATATTAGCCCAGACCACAGAGGCAAGAATTGAGGAAGCCGGCTGGGTGAGCATGTTCGATACTGTGTACGAAGTACGCAGTACTTTCCTACCCTACTTGAAAGTTGGCTGCTGTGTTGATGGGTGAAGGGAATTGGGTTAGAATATTCCGGTCTCGTCTGTCGTCTGCCTCTGGGTGTCCTCCTGTCCGGTCGAAGAAAGGGAGATGGCGTCCACTGAAAACCCGAAATCACACGTTGCCACTTGGCCGATGACGGTGTTGGTATGCCGAGGTCTGCATCAAAGACATGTTGATTGCCTGGTCGAAGTCAAAAACGAAGCCATGGCGGCGGTGCTCCGTCCGGTATTGGGTCGGGCCACGCGACGGCCCACGAGTAGTGCCGGGAGCGGCAGCTGATCCAAGCGTCGAAGCGCCGTTTGCTGTGTGGGTGGTTGTCAGAAGTTGGGACGGACTGGTGGTGGATGTGGAAGTCTTGTTGATCTGGGGCACACAAGGCCGGTCTGCCAATTCTCACGGCCCTGATGATGGGGCCTATCAGATCGCCATCTTCGCCATGGTCAGGCCAGGGACAAGACCGGATGCCACGCCAGGATGCCCTGCTACGCCGGTGGTAAGCCCTGGCTGGTACCCATGCTGCAGTGAGGAGGCAAGGAGCTACTGCGGAAGAGTGATGGGTGGGATGAATCATGGATGGGGGGATGGACGGAGGGAGAGCCACCCTGTCGATGGCTTCCCTGATCCTCCCCTCGCAGACGGATAGGGCCCAGCGTTGGGCTTGGGACAAATTTGGGACAGACCAGCATGGCGTCTGACAGCAGAGGCAAGGTTTGCATCAAACCCCGGCCGCTGAGCTAACCCCCAAGGCCCCTCCCAAAATGTTACATGACCGCCTCTTGGCCCTGTCGATGAGCAACCCCCTGGTCGCGCGGTCATTTCCAAATGCCTCTGGTGCTGGAGAGAGCGCGGTCGATGATGCCAAGCGCGCGGCCGCAGATGTGAGATGCCAAAACAGGCACCATGGACGAACAAGCAGTTACTCCGGCCCCGGCGGAAGTTATGGAGCCCGATCCACAATCCCTCGAGAAGTTCAGCTTGAGTCGGGCAGAGTGGCAGTCGAGTGGCAGTTGAGTGGCTGTCAAGGGCCGTCAAAGGCAGTCGTTGAGGGGCGGACATTCGAGGGGGGCTAGCAGTTGGAGAACAAGGGATGTTTGACGCCGTCAGTCCAGCCCTCCGGTTTGCTTTCCGCGGTCTTAAGCTCATTTGGGACAAGCTTCACTTCATCAGGCTGGCCAAGCCCCAAGCTCCAGGCTAGACCCCGAGCCATGCACGCACCCATCTGCCATTCATCGTCATCTCAACGAGCCCAGGGTCGGGAAGCCAGAGTGGTCCAGCGTCCCAGGAAGACCGGGATTCGCATCACGGATCCCAAGGAGCCCAAGACTTTGGTCGGAAGCTGGCAACCTGGCAAGGCGAGGCAAGGCAAGGCAAGCCAGGCCTTTGAAAGGGTTGAACGGACAGGGACCTGGCTCAAAGCCGGGGTGTGCTCCTTTCCCCTCCAGTCGTCCAGTCTGGACTAACGTTCCAACCCTCCAACTCCAACCCGCAGCCCGCCAACCCAGCTCCAGCCGCCCCGCGTCCGCTGCTGGAATAACATCATCCATCCGTCGACCACAATCCATCCGCCATCCTCTATCCACTACTAGCCTAGGTCTTATTCTTATTACTTCCGCCAGGGCCACCATCTATTCCCAGGGACCGACCTACTGTCACTTAAAACTACACTTGTTGTCATCGTTATCACCGTTGTCCGTTGTGCCTGTGGTTGCTGCTCTGTTCTCGCCGCGACTGCCATTCCCTCTTTCACCCTCATCATCCTGACCATCATCACCTCGCCATCATCACCACCATCTCGACATTTCCCCAGAAGAACACACGCACCTACTTGCATTAGGGGATATTCATCTGTTCTCTCTCTTCTCTTTGACGCCTCCATCCGTGGTGGCCTCCCATCGCCCTCCTCCTCCTCCTTCTACCGCCCACACACCCGCACATATTTCTCTCTTCTCCCAGCTGGCCTTTCTTCCGCACTTGCTTCTTACTTCCCACCGACACACCCACACGCCCCCTGGTAGACCCATTCGTTCCATCCACTCTGCAGAATCTCCAGGCCGGATCCGCACCCGCAAGCAAGGAATAACAGCAGCTGCAGGTCTCGGGGCTCAAGTCAAACAACGACAACAACACCACCCGCTCTGCTTCCCCGTCCCGTCCCGTCCCTCTGTTTGTTGCCACACCGTTACTTCAACGAGCGGACCCTCCGCAGCTAGTGGTGCTCTGCTCAGCTGCTTGGCTGTGGGACGTTTCTGCTCACCAAAGAGGACAGGCCTCGTTCTTGGCCGGTTCTTGAGACCCACGATCATTGATTGACACCCCGTCTGGTCTGCATGCAACAGCACTCTCCCGCAGAATACGACATCTCCGGTTTCTATCTCTAGGGGGACCAGCACTGCCTTCGCTTTGACGTTCCATCCGATCTTGCCCTCGCCGCCCTCACACTTTGAACGGACACTTTGACTGGTTTCCGGGATCCCGCCCAGCTTCTGCCCTACAAAGGGTCCTGGGGCTTCTCTTGCCACGGTGTGACGGCCTGTCGGCCTTCTCTTCTAGCCGCTATAAGCCCTGCCGGCGCGGCCAGCCCCTCTTCCTTGACGGTCACTTTGAAAGTCTCCCCCCACCAACAACTAAACGGCGCCCTTGCAACCCACGTTTCACTAACCCGCGGACATCTTGCCGCTTTCCTGGATCTATCCGCATGCCCAGGGGTCTTGACAGACTTGACCCTGCTGCCTCCTTTTTAAACAAGGCCCTGGAAAGCTCTGGAATGGGTCACATATTCACATATTGACAGCATCCAAACCCATCCAAACCCCCAACCCTTCCTTTTCCTCCACGCCCTTACCACTCCGCCGGTTTCCTACCAGGGGTCGTCAATATAGACCAGGGCTCAACCGTGGTCCTGGTTAGTCACTTCTACGGCAACAGGCAGAAATTGGCAACTGGCCCCCTGGAAATTCTCAACCCGATTCCGTCTCATCGGATACTTTCCTCGCAGCGGGAACCTATTTGGTTGCCATCCTGAAGCTCATATACTCGTAGCACCCCTTGGCAACCAACCTGTCGGAATCGCGGAGCTGTTGTTAAACCAGAAACACTCAGCTCTCCCGCACCTACTGGTTTCCGCGTTTCCGACGCATGCTTGTCGGGGTTGCGACCCAACCAGTGCTACTCTCTCGGTAAGCATGCGAACGTCGCCCTTGGCCCTCTGACCTCGCCCAAACCTCTCTCTCCGAGCCTCGAAACGACTTGTATATGTGAGCGGCTCATGCTTCACTTGCCACCATGGGCGACTACTATCACCACTTTCTCTCCTCAATGTCTGGGGCGGGGATGAATCCCGTCACCACCCCTGAAGACACGTTCGTACCGCAGATGCATGGCCAACCGATTCCCATACCGTCGGCCCCAATGCCTGGCCCATATCAACAACTGGGTTACTTCACGGGGTTTCCGGAGCCGATGATGTTCAACCCGTCCAAGCCACAAAAGAATCGAAGGAAGTCTGGCCCTGCAAGCGGAACAGGCATGGATCATGTAAAGCACCGCCGGACGCGCTCGGGTTGCTTTATGTGTAGGAGTCGGCGAGTCAAGGTTCGCACAACTCCTCTTGATGACTTCAAGACGACGGCTAATGATGTTTAGTGCGACGAATCGCGACCGATATGCGAACGTGAGCTTCAACACTTCGTCGACGTACAAATGGAGCGCTAACTTCGACTAGGATGCAAGAAAGGCAACCGCGAGTGTGTTTACCCGGATGCTCCTAATTCAAAAGGAGCTGGTGGCAAATCAAAGGACCCATCTGGGACGCAAACGAGCCCCTCGTCTTCGGCTGCGGATGACGAAGAAGAAGAAGACGATACAGAGCAGGAAAGCAAGCTTGAAACAATACTAGACGACGAGGAATCCGAAAGCCAGTCGCAAACTGCCTCTCAATACTCGAAAAGTACGGGACAACCACGACGTCAACCCTCCGAGGCGCCATCGCAAAGCAGTACGAAAAGTTCCTCACCGTCAACTGCGACCGCAACCCCGATCAGCCTGGCAACTACCTCCTACCCGTCCGCTGAATTCCCCCTTCACCTCGGACCACCCGATTGGTCCTATCTTCCTCCGGATTTCCAACGATGCTTGTCACACTTTGTTGAGAACATAACCAACTTTCATTACTGCATCTCCCACGACTCGGACGAATTCTTCAAGACAATACTCCCTAGCGTAGCCCTTAGACATGAGCCGCTGCTCAACGCCTTGGTCGGATTTTCTGCGTACCATCTTACTCTCCAGGACCCCAATGGGAAGCTGCAGGACTTTTTACAGTACTACAATAGGAGCGTTACGTTATTACTGGGTACTTTGAAGCGGAAGGAGAAGCACAGTGTAGCAACGCTTCTTACCATCTTACAGTTGGCTACAATCGAGGTAATTTCAGAGGTGGTGGTGTCTCGGCCATGGCCGTACTATTGGCTAATAATTGCATAGGAGTATCTGGGCGATTGGGTCAACCTCATGGGTCACCAAAAAGCGGCGTTCGAAATCCTTACCAGCATGTTCACACCACAGACGATTATGCAGACTCCCATGGGGCGTATGTGCCTCCAGTGGTACGCTCGCTTCGATAATTTTGTCGCTCTGATGGGGGGGTTCCCGACGGACTTGCCTCGCGAATGGTTCACTGCCATGGTGGAGTTCAACCAGTCTCAGATGGTGACATATCCAGAAGAGTTGCGCTGGAAGATGGAAGAATGGTCTGCGAGGCTTCGTCTGATATCTTACGACATGTCAATCTTGTTCGCACGGGGTAGTCGTGGCCAAATCTCCGCCGAGCAGTTCATCGTTGAGCATGGCCACATAACCAAATTGCTCCTGGAATGGAAAGAGAATAGGGACCCTGCGATGTGCGACAACAGATGCCTTGTTACCGATTTTCCAACACTAAGGCCTGTGGACCCTGACGATATTGTTGATCCGTATACCCCCGGAATTCTCTACGAACCTCCCTTATTTTCGACGACGATTCTTTGCGCCGAATGGAATTCCATAATGGTCATGCACACTTGCCAGTCATCGAACATGGCTCCTGAGATATTGTTTAGAGAGCTGGGTCGGCTCGCGTACACGACGTGCCAGTACTTTGAGACTCTGGAGCACTGGTCTTCTACCCCGAAAGGCGTGTTGATCCTTATCCAGGCGAGCATCGCTATTGCCGCGCTCTTTTTGCCCCAAGATGCCAGACACCACATGTGGTTTCGCCGAAAATTCGCGTTGCTCGAAACGATGGGGTACGTTTTTATTGCAACTTAAATGATGGTTGCCCTCGTCGTAAGCATGAAGTCGAGGCTGACGTGATGCATAGATACATCCACCCCATCAGCCTACGTACAAAGATGGCTGAAATGTTCCGAGAGCCGTCGTGCGTTCAGTGGTGGCTCCCGAACGGCGAGCAATTTAGTCCAGTGTTGCAGAGTATTCGAAGCTTTGCTGACGAGCGGAATGCTGCTGCTGTAACAGCTCAGCAAGAAAACCTCCGCGAGGTCAGGCATATCTTCGCAAAGCTGTCCTTGAACGCACCAGACAGCGGATCATCTACCATGGGAGACGACCCAGCGACCTGAGGCCAGCTTGTGACGAATAAAAACTCCAGCTGCTCTGTGCCGAAAATCAAAGGGAATCAGCCTTTTGGCTTCATCTTGGAGATGGCACAGATAGCTCGGATTGAAGGCACCACAGACAACCCGAGAAATTATTGTAGCCAAATATTCCAACCCGGATAGAAAAGTTACCTGGGGTTATATGGATTATAAGGTGCAAAGGAACAAGGCCCCAAGCCGAGTTTGAAGGGTGGGCAGTCGCTTGTCGGGCGACTCCTAAACTGCCGGTTCTCTGCCGAACTTCTCTGAGACAATATTCGGGTTACATCGCTGTCTGGGAAAAGGCCAGGAGTAGAAGAGCGAAACTAGCTAGTCTGCATGAAACACTCCCGTGCCGTACCCAGCGTCTCACCATCTGTCCTTGGTGGGCACAAGACACAAATTGCATATAGAACAAATAGCAAAGAGCGCATTTTTGCCTTGGGACTCCAGGCCCTAAGATTCGTGGGAACTGCATTTCATCATTCCTCTGCCGTGCGTACTGGAACTTCTCTCATGTATACCCTCATGTCTTCGAAGGGGACGTTATTATACACAGCTTCAACTACAGTAAACGGTCACACAGCTCGCATCTGGATAGGCCAGACTCGGACACCACGTTCCCGGACGCACTTAAAATGAGCAGAACTAGATTCGACCAATCCGACGACTTATTTCTCGTCTGCAGGCTCTGCTTTCGAGGGAGCATCAACTGGAGTCTTGTCAGCGTCGGTCTCCTTTGGGTCGGTCTCCTTTGGGTCGGTCTCTGCAGCTGACTGCTCAGGTGCCGTTTCCTCGACGGCCTCTCCCGTTTCTTTCGACGCTGGCGTCTCAGAGGCTTTGGGCTTTTCCTCGGTTGTCGAGTCATCATCACTGAGTGTGCCATCCTCATTCGCATCGCCAGCAGTGGTTGGTTCTGGAGCCGGCGCAGGCTCCTCAGCCGGCGCGTCCTTGCCATCTGCAGGTTCAGGCTCAGAGTCCGCTGCCATGATAGTTTGGTCCGCGTCCGATGGTTCCTCATCTTGCTCTTGCTGCTCTCGGGTGGGCGAGTCACGGCCTTCAGATGAGGCCTGTGCCTCGTCGGATTGCTCAACAATGACGGGGACATCGGCCACCTCAGGCTCTTCCTTGACCGTTGGGGGAGCGGAAATGTGCAATTCTTTTAGCTTTCGTGACGCACTATCAGCCTCGTCTTCCTCTGCTTCTATGACTGTCGTGACAGCGCTTCCCACCGACGGACTGCCTCTAATATGCCGTCGAGTGTTTGTTCGCGCAGGGTGTAAGTTATCGTCTTCACTAGTAGAACCACGTTGGTGTGCCTGAGGCTTCAGGATGGTTGGCGCAGGCTTCTCAACTTCGTGCTCTACCGTGGGAGCTTCCAGGCCCTCGGCCTCTGGAGGGAGCTTGTAGTTCTCGGCGGGCAGCAGGTCGTACAGGTCGCAGACGGTTTTGAAGAAGACGTAGAGGCCGGTTTGACCTTCGACTGACCAGAAGACCCCGCGGTGCTGGAACCAAGCATGCGCAAATATGCGATGTAGGCGGCGAAAGACGTTGACCAGGTTCTTGACCCCGAGGTTCTTGCTATGATTATCACTGAGGACGACGAAGCGGCTCGGGAAGATCTTCTGGTCAGTCACGACGTTGGCGGCCCAGTCGAGAGTGTGGCAACAGTAGTCGATGGCGCAGCAGCTCTTAGGCTGCTCGTGGACGGCGCAGAGGAATTGCCATTCGGAGGCTCGCATCTCGGGGCAGGTGCTGGCGCTGCATGGCGGGGTGTCGAAGAGGAACCCGACGATGAGAGAGTTGCACTGGGAGATGAGGAAGCGACAGAGCTCGTAGAGCCAGATGGTACGGTCGATGCCGGCGGGAGGCTGCGCGAGCTGGAGGGCGGTCTCGCGGGTGAGGGGTTGGGTGTTGGAGGCGGTATGGTAGCAGTGGAGGGCGGCTAGGTGTTCTTGGAGTTGGAAGGCTGAGTCCAGCTGTTGGCTGTTAGCTTCTTGGCTTCCGAGGGCATCTCGAGGCGAGTCTAGGCGCCAAACAAACCTCGTGAAGGGGTATCAAGGGAGGCCCGGCAGACATGTCGCTGGCCTTGGTGCCAGGATGTATGCGCCGCCGAGAGCTCGCGTCAAGCAGCGTCTGCTCCGAGTGCGTTGCCTCGGGGCTGGCCGCCGGGCCGCCAGCGGGCGAGTTGGGCCCAAGCTGGATCTCGGCCGGCGGCGGCGGGCTCGGCAACCGGGGCGAGCTCGGTGCTAGCGACATGATGGGTTGAGGCGAGGCCGCGGTGTTGTGGAATTCGGGAATCGCGGTTGCGACGACGTTGAGGAGGGAGAGAGCTGGGCGGTTAGACGAACCACGGCGAGGCTGTGGTTGGGCTAATCCTTGGCGGCGTTACGAATACTCGCATTTGGTGAGAGGAGCTCGGTAAGTGCATATGCGTGGATTCGGTGTAGGTAACGGGGGCCGTGCGAGGTGTCAGTGTGCGAATCATCGTCGAGACTTCGGCATCGCTTTGGGATGTCTGTCAGTCTACAAAGCCAGTTGAACTTCAAAGCCGCATAGTGACCTTCACAAAGAGTGACTACAGGAGTCGAAATAAATACGAGCCCAGAGTTGACCGCTAACCAGTCAGCGCCTGCGATTTTGGCGCTCCGTTTCCCACACAACTTTCGCGACCATGGATTTCGATGACGATGCCCCGCCAGAGCTGGTCGACACTACCGTCAAAGATGCTCAAGAGGAGCTCAAAGTCAAAGTCCCAATTACTATTGTGACAGGTACCTTTTTTTCTCATTCTTTTTTTTCTCTCTTTGTACAGCCAGCGTAACTGACATTATTTAGGATACTTGGGAGCGGGTAAAACAACTTTGCTGAATTACATCCTCACGGCTCAGCATGGCAAGAAAATCGCCGTGATTATGAATGGTCTGTATGGCTTTCTATTTGGGACTACTCTTATTGACCCAAATGATAGAATTTGGAGACTGTACGTCCTGTTTTTACCCTTGATAAGGTTCTTCTCTAAGTGGATTCTGCAGCCCTCGATATTGAGAAGTCCCTCACTGTAAGCAAGGGAGACGAGAAAGTCGAGGAATGGCTTGAGGTCGGCAACGGCTGCATGTGTTGCTCAGTGAAGTAGGGCGACCGTTCTTGTTCCTGAAAGTGGCTAATGACACCAGGGATACTGGTGTGAACGCTATTGAGTCATTGATGGAGAAGAAGGGCGCCTTCGACTACATCCTTCTCGAGACCACAGGCCTTGCTGATCCCGGTAACCTGGCGCCCTTGTTCTGGGTGGACGACGGCCTAGGCAGCACGATATACCTAGACGGCATCGTTACCTTGGTGGATGCGAAAAACATCTTGAGAAGCCTGGACGATCCCAGCGGCAAGGTTGAGGGCCACGAGGACCACGACCACCATGGCCCTTTAATGACAACTGCTCACGTTCAGATATCTCACGCAGATGTTATTGTCATCAATAAGGCCGACATGGTCAGTGAGAGTGAGCTCAGCAATGTACGAGCCAGAATCGAATCCATTAACGGATTGGCAAGAATTCATGTAACGGAAAGGAGCGTGGTACCGCAGCTGGAGGGCGTTCTGCTCGATTTGCATGCATATGATCAATTTGATGAATCGCAAGCTACCGCCAAGGGACACAGCCATCTTGATCCAGTGAGTGGTCGGATATTGAACTGGCGGAGAGGAGCGATATGGCTAACGGTTCTAGACAATATCAACCGTGACAATTCCCATCGGACGTCTACGGCCCGATCAACTGGACAGGGTTGACCGCTGGTTGCGAGCCGTGCTGTGGGACAGCAAGCTTCCCGAGACGGAGGAGGCGGACACGTTTGAGATACACCGGTGCAAGGGCCGCCTGGTGTTTGACAACGGAGATGTGAAAATGCTTCAGGGGGTCAGGGAGGTCTTTGATATAAACGACGCGCCGGTTGACCAGGAAGCACCGGCGAATGGCAAGATCATTTTGATCGGAAAGAACGTGGCAGGCATAGACTTCGAGGCAAGCTTCCGGCAAATTGTCAACTGAGTCGATAGAGTTGTGAATAGATCACGGCCGGTAGAACCTGATTGCTCGACCCCTCGCGGATTAGACAGGTCACAGTATCCGCATCATCGTCCCGCCAAATTTGATGTGAGGCGTGTTAAACTAAGTATGAACAAGCGTGTAGCGTGTAGTGTGAGCAAGTGCGCATGAGAATCTGGTGGGCGGGCAAACATCAACGTCACAGCCTTGGCCCACACTAGAGCCTGATTGGTAGGAATGTCGCTGTCGGTGCGGACCCACTTGAATCCGGCCACGGGCTCTAGGTGCATCGAGCCTTAAGCAGCCTTCTCCAAACCAGCGCAGCAAAAGTGCAAACAACATCTCCAGGCAAAGACGCTGCCTAACGACCGACTCCGACCTCGAGCAGCCGCGTAATCCGAACCAAGAACCCACGAACATCGATCCCTCACCGCTCGTCGCTCGCGCGATCCTTTGCAATCATGAATCGGCCAGGTAGGACAGCTCCCGACCACCTCGTTCCTCGTCAGCCTATGGACCCCGCTGCTTGCCCAACCTGCGATCCCACGAACACGTTTCGCCGTCGCGAGGGAAGGGAGAGGGCGATCGAATCAACGGTGTTGCGCTGCGTGCGCTAGCTTCTGGTGTTGCTGTGTCCCCGCAACCTCCTTCGTGACCCATGCCCCTCCCTTGCCTGATGTCCGTCCGCCGCGTGGGCACGATCTGAAGATCCGAGGAGCGAATTCGAGCCGACGCGCAATGTGAAAGACGCAACGGGGAAGGAGGCCTTTTGTGTCGCCCCAGTCTGGGCTGGCGATTTCTAGAGCGATTATTCGAGCAAGGCTGACCAAGGTCTCGGATGGTAGGGGCAGTGCCACAAACACTCCGCGGAATGCCTGGTGGCTTCGGAGGTCAACAACAACAACAACAACAACAACAAGAAATCCCGGTACTCCGAGTTCCTCGCCGAGAT